>CM076243.1:4404988-4608981 GCA_038380765.1 Odontothrips loti
TGAGGGCAGTGACAAAGCAGACGATGATGGAGGCAGTGCAGAAGGTGATGGCATGGAAAACACTGAATGTGTCAAAGATGATGGGGAAGAAAAGTGGTGTGGCTGCAAGACATGTGCCATGATGCAAAAGTATGGTAAGTATTTCAAGTGGTGAACTTTCATACATTAAGTGCAACTTCTGGATTCTAAGGGGCCTTTTGTATTTCATTCAAAACTAACAGTTCATTTACTTTTAGTAAAATTGAATAATTCAAGTTGCCTTATCTGCATACCAAGTTGCTCATGTCCCTCCTTTTTTTTTAAATTTTCCTATTTCAGACTCTCCAGTGTACTACAACTTCTTAAAAGACATCTGTGATCTATTCGAGGGCAATGTAGAATCTGGCCCGGTCAAATACCTTGAGCTGCAGCCCTTGTGTCCTGATACTAAAAAGGTATATGAAATTTCATCATTCATACCTGTTTGTTGTCATAAGTTAGATTAGTAAGCTGTCTTTCTTCATTTCTAGGTTGAACTTACACAGGGGAGTGGAATCTACATATCTGCATCTGATAAAGATCAGATGAAAGTTGACTTTCGTAACAGGCCCACGGCGTTGGCAAGAGAAGCCCTCTTTTCTTTGTATGGAAGAGAGGTTTTCCAGGTGCTTGATGTGACTGGGAAGGGAAAGAAAAGGGGGAGCTACACCATTCCGGAGAATGTGAAGCAAGCCATTTGCAGTAAGTAGCCCTTCTTAAACAATCTAACCTTTGTCAAGATTTAATTATTTTAAACCTGTAAGTATTCTTTCCTAACTCCTTATGTTATTGCAGGTTTTGTAAACCGAAATGTTGACAAAGAAAAAAAAATGAAAACATGTCAGCTAGTAACTCTTATCAATAAGAGAGCTCCTGAGTGGAGAAAATCGGCCTCTCCCAAAACCAGCTTCAAGAAGTCTGGAACCAAAAGAAAGTGCAGGTACACAATATTTATGTTTTGTTTTCTTTGCACTCTATTTTCCTTAATCTTTTCCATTATAAACCTTTTCTATACACTTTGCTGTTATTTGAGCCTCCAATTTTCCTCGAAATAATGATTCTTTTTTCCCATTGGCTGTGCATCACAATGCAGTAACAAAACTAAAAATTCCCAACTTAATTATGTGAACTTCAGTGTTTTTTTTTTTTTTTATGTTCACAGGCTGTCAGCACCTCACCATTCAAGGTAACCCCAATCCAGCCAAGTCCTCGCAAGCCAAGCCCTCGCAAGCCAAGCCCTCGCAAGCCAAGCCCTCGCAAGCCAAGCCCTCGCAAGCCAAGCCCTCGCAAGCCAAGCCCTCACAAGCCAAGCCCTCGCCAGTCAAGCCCACTCAAAGCCACTCCAGAGAAGGACAAGACTACAGTTGAATTGTCTGTGATCCCTGATCCTCCAAGCTTCCAGTCGGCCTCTGCAGCATTACGTTCTCACCAGTCAAATCCTGCTTGGATGACAGGTCAATGGGGCCCAGCAAGTGGGAGCCAAATGTGGAACTACGGTGGTGAGTGGGGCCCAAATTACAATTACCATGGCCCTCACAATTATCAGGGAATGACCCATTCAGCTGCTGAATCCCAGCCTGAATACACTTACTTACGTTAGACAATGGAGTCATTTTAGTTTCATCCATAAACATGTTGTGCTTTTTGATTTTTTTATTGGTTTGTTGCCAGTTATCCTTTGTTTATTTTGAGATCTTTTTATTTTTCACCTTTCTACTTTCATGACTGAACATTTACTGTGTAACTTCCAAAGATATTCTAGTTTTCATTCCTAACTGTGCTATGTGTTTTCTTAGTCTCTCAGTCAAACTTAACTTCAATCAGAGCACTTTTCTCTATTTTTATTAACATATTAATATGTTGCTCATGTATATATTTAGTATCTTGTTCTATCTGTTCATATTATTTTCTGAGGCAAATTCAATGTATGTTAAGTCTTCTCTGCGAGACTTCAACAATTCACTGTGTTCTGTATCATGTGCACTGTCCATGTCTTCAGTATTTTTAATGACTAAACATTTACTGTGTAACTTCCAAAGATGTTCTAGTTTTCATTCCTAACTGTGCTATGTGTTTTCTTAGTCTCTCAGTCAAACTTAACTTCAATCAGAGCACTTTTCTCTATTTTTATTAACATGTTAATATGTTGCTCATGTATATATTTAGTATCTTGTTCTATCTGTTCATATTATTTTTTGAGGCAAATTCAATGTATGTTAAGTCTTCTCTGCGAGACTTCAACAATTCACTGTGTTCTGTATCATGTGCACTGTCCATGTCTTCAGTATTTTTAATGACTGAACATTTACTGTGTAACTTCCAAAGATGTTCTTGTTTTCATTTCTAACTGTGCTATGTGTTTTCTTAGTCTCTCAGTCAAACTTAACTTCAATCAGAGCACTTTTCTCTATTTGTATTAACATATTAATATGTTGCTCATGTATATATTTAGTATCTTGTTCTATCTGTTCATATCACTGTTAAAAATTTCAGTGTGAATTTTAATAACGAATGTTATGAAGTAATTTACACAACACAGTTGTGAAAAGTTATATCAACTTCACTGTGGATTTTGATAACACCATTGTCATTACTTTTAATAACTCAGTTGTGAAAAGTTATATCAACTACACTGTGGATTTTGATAACACCATTGTCATTACTTTTAATAACATGGATATGATAAATCGCATCATGCCTGTAATTATTTTTAACAATGGTGTTCATAAATTAAATAGGGGTTTTGCTGTTAGTTTCAATGACGGCTAGGAAAACTAATAACAAACTCGTCATTATTTGTAATGAAAGTGATTCAGAAATTAGCAACACGATTTGTATTAATTTCAACACCATTGTTTAGATAATTACCAGCAGAATTGAAAGTAAAAGTTATATCGCTTTTGTTAATTCCCATGACTAATGAGCTGTGAATTTTGAATTAATTGCTATAATAATCTTGAAGCTGTTTGTTAATAATGTTATGGACTAAAACTGGTGGAAGGATGAATTAGCATAGAGATTGGACACAATAGAGTTAAAGATAAATGCAGCACAGATTTATTTAAATCAGTGGAAAACAAAATAAATTTGAAAGCTACATGAACCAATTATTACAGTACGTAGTAAAAAAAAGGTATACATCAAAATTACAAAATCAAGTTTTGTAACTTTTACACTTGACTAAATAAAAGTACTGATCAAACTAATTTTACCTTAATGTCATAACTGTAGCAACGAACACATATAATTGCATATAAACTTCTAATTACATGATCACATTTCACATTAAAATGTCAGTCAAAAACAACAATCAGGTACACACAAAGTACATACAAGGTACATTATTCAAATGAAGCTATCACTAATGAAACATACTAGGAAATAATTCCTTAGATTGCCTGAATATAGAAGTAAAGAGCCCATTTCAAAGTAAAAAACATTAAGCCATCACACAGATTCTGAACTTACTTTGAATGTTATAACTGTAGCACCAAACACATAATTACATATAAACTTCTAATTGCACGATCACATTTCTCATTAAAATGTCAGTCAAAAACAACCATCAGGTACACACAAAGTACATACAAGGTTATTCAAATCAAGTTATCACTAATGAAGAATTAAAGAGCCTATTTTGAAGTAAAATACATTAAGCCATCACACAGGTTCTGAACTTTTTTAGAAACTCCATCAACTGTTCTCTTAGGGAACTCCCACTTGGAACCCTTTTCAGGGTTAATATCCAAAAAGAACCTGTTAAAGCATTGCAATGACTAATTAGTGTGGTACAGAAAAGGAAATCCTTAATATCAATGCTTACACACATACCTTTGAATAAACTCTAATGTGCAGCTAATTTTAGGTGGATACTTGAAACTGAATATAAAGTATGATAAAAATGACAAAAGTATTCCATGGAGATAATCAGGAGTTTGAACACATTCGGAGCCAATTACCACAGAGAAAGTTGCAGATTCATCGAATATGGAGGTTCCTGAAAGAAATGATTTGCAATTAATTTGTGGGGATCGAAGCCGTTCAACTGTCAATGAGCGGTACATACCTCTTACAACCAGCACAGGGCTTCCAGTTTTTTTCTTCACTTCCGCAATCACAAATGAATCAGACAGATCGGCCTGCAGACAAAAATTAAAGAGATGATAATATCAACTTTGAAACAAACTATTGATCAACATAAAAGAAAATATACTAACATCCATTAATATGATGAGATTGTCAATGCTTTCATTCATATATCCTACAAGGAGCGGGAAGAGTGCTATAGAGTTCGCCCCTTCAAATCGAAGATCTTGCAACGCTTTTGATTTACTCTCTAATAGTTCTAACATCTTTTTCCCAATGATACTTTTAGGTTGCTTCTTTACAACAGAATCCCAATGAGACACCATAAAATCAATAAAAACACCACACTTATCACTAACATTCTTACTAAAAACATTTCTGGTGTCCTTTCCTATCAAAACATCAGCATGAGAAATCAAATGAAATTCATAACGAAGTAAAGACCAAATTTTAAAAATATCAGGAAGCTTGTTAGACTGAAATGAAATAATAGTCTTCCTCTGAGATGGATAAGTTTGCTCCATGAGGAGCCCACACTCTTGGGTCAAACACGAGCCCTCTTCATCTAGTTGAAGCAGTCTTGTCCTTTTCTCTTCCTGTGACTCTTCTGTCTCATGGTCTGCTAGCGGCACTTCATACCCAACACAGCCATAATCAGCATCAGTCTTCTTCCTGATACGAGATGGTTCAGCATTGGGATCATCAGGATCATCAAGAGTGTTTTGCTTTTCTTTTTTCTTCTTAAGAGATTGGTCCTTGAAGTAATTAACATTGTTGTAGATCTGCTGAGCGAAGGTGTTCACTCCATCACATACTTTGCTACCCACCTTTGACTGGAAAATTTTTGAGAACTTTCCACCATCATAAAACACAATCATTTTGGCAAACTTCTTTGCAGTAGGATATGAGTAGTCTTGCAGTTTGAGGCGAATGAACTTGCTCACTTCCAAGTACACTTCCTTGATAGCACATTTTCTTTTGCGTTTGTATGCTTGAGGCAAGACATCAGGGTCGTTCAGACAAAGGAGAGGCACAGAGAGAGAATCGACGATTGACTTCATAGACAGCACGGGCATACTGTTTTCATTCTGTGGTGGTGACATGAGAAGACGTGGATGACTTTGAGTGGATGATCGCAGAGGTGTGGATGAGATGTCCATGGGTGACTTCTGTGGAGTGCTGATACTGTTGCACCCTGGAAACAAAATCAATACATTAGACACATGACTGGAGAAAAAAAAAACAGCAGACTGTGTAATGACCACAAAACTGATGTAAACAAAGACTATACATAACTCTCAAACTCTAAACTATGCACAAGTACATTAAATACTAACCTGGGGAAAAAAGTGACGGCGTGCACACAACTGTCTCCTTAGGCACCCAAGAAGAGCCTGAGATCAAACAGACCTCCAAGTTGTTGCCTGGCACTTGCTCTGCAGCCCCGCAAAGGAATTTAAGAACGGCATCAGATGAGATCAGGATTCCATCTGGTTCACGATACACCTGCACCAAAACCATATAAATGTGTATGACCATCAATCATAGATTTGAACGAATATATTTGGAGGTGTGTACCTTTCAACATTAACAGGGAACGAACGCTTTATCACCAACTCACATTGTAATTGGTGTCTGGATCCAGACAGAGTTGACTCCGTGCCTCATCTCTCACTTCCTGCAGCGACCTCCCCAACACAAACACCTTCTTCGTCCTGTCCTCTGATGTGGCCGTTATGAGGTGCTGCTGATCCATGATGAACTGCATTGGTCAAACAATAAGAGGTTAGTTAGAACATGGATGCAACACATATCATCCGCATTAGCACCGGGTATGCAAGTATTAATAATATCAGTAACGTGCTCATTTGCGTTCAGTAACACATCGAAATGTTCACAAATCAAGGTTAGGTATGACAACGGCGGTTACAAACTACGTAACCGCCGAACACGAAACGGTAGGGTCGTATCCTAACAAAATACAGAACTACTACGGAACCCGAAAACTATCGCAGGAAAATCAAACACTAAATCAATGTGCCTGACAGTTCGGAAACGAAAACAAACCAGTTAGCAGTGCAACAGGCCATAGCTAGCCTAATGCCTACGTACGTAGGCCTACACTCACCTTCGGTAAATCCGATCACTATTAAAGATGCCAATGCTGCTGCTGCTGAGACAAACACTTGCTTGCACTTGACCAGGACTACTGACTGAAGAGAACACACTACGAAATCTGCATCTCTTCTCCATTTTCGCCGCTTTTCAAACCTTTCGTCTGCTCTCGTTCGTTTTCTCCTCCTCCCCCCTCCTCCTCTCCTACCAACATAAACAGAAAGTAGCCGAATCGGAAAATCACAACGCCAAAGCTATGTGACTTTTTTT
Organism: Odontothrips loti; assembly: GCA_038380765.1. Taxonomy (NCBI): domain Eukaryota; kingdom Metazoa; phylum Arthropoda; class Insecta; order Thysanoptera; family Thripidae; genus Odontothrips; species Odontothrips loti. The sequence goes on from CM076243.1 coordinate 4,411,478, forward strand.
TTTTAACATCATTTGTAACACGTTTAAAGAACTTTCGAAAAGTGTTCCTGCCAGGCGGAGTTTCCTTCGATTGAAAGCGAGTAGGGAGTTTTAAGTTTTAATGTGTCGACGTGTGTTTGTTGACGGGGGCGGTATGTATGAGATGTACGGGCTTGTAAGGGTTGCGTAACAATGCATTCAGTATTTAGTAATGAATTATTCATTAACAACCTATTATTTATGGCGCATGTCATTTTTAGAGCTGGTTTTTAACTTCACAAATCCATCAGAACACCGTGGTGTCATTTTATTTTGAAAATTGTTCGTATTCCACTCATTAGGAAAGGTTAGGTGCCTGCTCATTTGGTCAAACGAACAGAAAAGTCGCAGGAATGTGAAATCAACTATCACTTCTCGAAATTTGTTGCTAAAGGCAGTTTGTTTTATGTGTTATGGTGCCATTGGTACGTTATTTGTTGCTGCAAGTACTGTAACAAAGTAAAATTGCTGTGGCGTTGGTCATGTTCTGTAATAGCTAGACAAAGCCACCTCTACTTGCTTCAAATAGTTGACAAGGTGAGGTTTCAAAAAAGAGTTTATTCAGTTTTTAGATCTCTTTTTAATCATTTTAAATTTTCCTTTTTTTTTCAGAAGACATTTAATCGCAGGAGATGTTTTAAAATGTATTATAAATGCTGTGGACATTCGTGTAAATCATGCTTGCACCTTGGAAGATAAATGTTTGCTGACCTGCCATTTAAAGGCAGCACGGAAAGGAACAAAATCAAAACCTCAGTGATGTTAATTTTGTAACTTGCTAAATAAATTGATAAAACTATTTTCACCTTGTTTATGTTTGTCTGTTTTAGACATACCAAAGAAGAATACAAATGTGATCAGATCATCGAACCAGCAGAGATTAAATAAAACGTTCTAAATAACACTAACCGTTTGCATCTCTTCCCCACGTTGGCCTTGTAACATGAATATGCACTTTTCTGACGGTCTTTGACATCTCAGAGTAGCATGTTTCTCTAATTTCCAAACCAATTATTAAATGGACTCAAAATGCTAGCTACCAGAAGATGCTAAGGATAAGATGGGAAGAAACAAACTACTGCTTTCTTCTAACTTGCTTTATTGAAGTCTGGAAAGTTATAATATCAAATATGTACTATAAATAGTTGTGCACATGAAAAGTAAATAACAATTTCATGTCTGTCAATCAATAAAATGTAACAATAACATAAGTTTTATGTTACATGCACACAAGCTTGTAGTGAGCCACCTTAAAGATCAAAAGTCAAATTTTTCAGATACTACAGAAAATTTAAGTTTCACATACAGACAAGCATCTAATGAGTAAGCAACAAGACACTGATGACTCAACAGCTTATTCACTGCCACACATTCAAAAGATAAAGGCACGAGAGGTCTCACTTTGTAAACTCTCATACAGGGAACAAACAGTGTTTCTAGCTTTTCCAAGACAAAAAAAATGTGTTCACAGCTGTCAATGAGAATAAGACAAATTCTTCCCATTTTCACTTCATATTGGTAACCAACTTGGCACATGACAACTATGTTACCATTCTTATATGTGGTACCATTAATTAACACTCTAGTGCACAATCTCAGACCTTCTGCGCTAACACACTTCTGAACTGCTCTGCATAACTCTTCTGAGTACAAATAAAGTGTGAAATCAGTATCTCCAAACACTTCAACTCTGGAGCGTGATTCTGCTCCGGCTCTTACATAGCACTGAAAAAGTTCATGCTTTGCAGAAAGTGTAAACATGGGATTAATAAAATTCTTACTATACCTCAACACTCTCTTAAAAAATGAATGCTTACTTTCAAAGCGCAACGTAAAAACTTTTATCAGAGGACCAAATGCTTCGCAAAGCTCAGGGTAATGTGACAGGTAATGGTGCTTCGGTCTTAATGGAGTTCCTGGAAAATTCTCTTTCCTGGCAGTAATATAATCATCTGTAACACATTGTAAATATGGCAAATATGATTCATGTATCACTGGAGCAATCACTATTTCAACAATTTCCACAAGGGATAACAGGGTCACCCATACAACATCAGAAGGATCTGCTATAAAATTTTTCAAAATAAGAGGTAACAGTCTCAAAAAAACACAGACTTGCCAAGCACCACCTTTGATCCTTACATGATCTTCCTTGACAGGCACAGGTTTGTCACGAACACCTTCAGATGAATATGGAAACCTGTCTAAAGCTACCTCCCATTCTTTATAAGAAAACCACCCTTTGCCAACAAAATAATCAAGAAACAATTTGAGGTCATAAGCAACTAATCCTTCAAACAAATCATGAGCTAAACACGGAGGGAGGCCAGGTAAACATACATGATAGAAAGAAAGCTTATTAAAGGCAGAATCGCGCTTTACACCATGGAAATATTTCTTTCTCTTAGTTTTGATAGCAGCTAATTTAACAAGATCATTTTCATAAGACTTAACCGTTCTACTCCTGATCAAGACATTCAGAACCATGAGCATGAAAACTGTTTTTGGTGATGTAACAATATCTGCAAAAATATATGGCACTAAAGGATTCCACAAATCCTCCTAACCCATGGCTACCAAGATTGTCACCAACAATAAAAACCAAAGAGCCCTTTACCATTCCATGTCCAGGTATGTGCACTCCATTAGTTTCAAGATCTTTTAAATCATTTTCAATAGTACCATAGACAGCATCATGATCAAAAGTAGACTCAATGCACAGAGCAACAAGTTGAATGCTATTAACAGAAGAGCGAATGAAGTCTGGTAGGTTCCCAATGCACAAATAAACAGCCAGCATTTTGTATTTTTTTTGGCAGGGCCAATAGGAACCACTACTTCAAAAGCATCCTGATAAAGAATGATGCGAAGTGCGCAAGGGTTCTCCTTGAAAAATGGATTGTTTTTGAAAACATAGCCATCAATAAAATCCTTGTATAACCCATCATCAGAATAATTTGGTTCACTGAGCTGTAGATCAATAGACTTATCCTTAAAAAGTGCTGCAATAGTTTCCTTGATAGGTATATAATAAAACACTCTTGCAGGACAACCTGCCTTTTGAATAGGCTTCTTCACTGGTTTCACAAAAGGGTACCTTGATTTATAACTTTCTTTCCTAAAATGATCAGTTTTTAGCTTTTGGTTAGCAGCAAGAAGAGGGTTGATTTCAAACACATATGAAATTATTTCAGAAACTTTGCTTTCTGGGAGACCACTAGATAACAATTTGTCTTTCAATCTTTTTCGAGCAACATTCTGATCTTCTTTCAAGAGAAGACCAATTTCAGAGACAATGCATTGAACTGTCGTAGCAGGCAGGAGAAATTTAAATTCTAGCTTCATATAAAACTGCATCATTGTGTCAAGAGCAGTTTCATCACACACCACAAATTCAGAAGATGCAACACCATCATCAGGATCGAGAAAACCAAAGTTTTCAGGAGACGAAGGACACTCAGGAAAATCATAAGCAACACATTCTTCTGGTTGTCGTTTTGCCATGGAAGATTTATGATCCCGCGACAAGTGGCAGGACATAGACCTTTTAATTCCATACTTCTTACTACAACCTTCATGTGGACATGGTGTCACAATACCATTATCCATATGTTTATTTAAATGCTTAATAAGGGCCACATAACTGTCCAAAACTTTTCCACAGTGAACAATGGTGCACTTAAAAGTACCTGATGAAGTTGAAGGAACAATCTGAGGTCGCTTCTTCCAGTTTCTGACTCTAACATTATGTGCTCTGATAATGTGAGAGCGTAGGGATGCTTCGGACTGGAATCCTAATTTACACGAAAACAGTCCACAATAGAAAACATTAGTGATGTGACGATGGTGAATACGGTGAACAAGATGAGCCTTCAAAGTTGCTGATTGATGGGTGCAAAACCGGCAGAGGAACAGGCTGGAATCTGGAAATAATAATTTTAAAAAAAAGTAAGAACAATAAGTTTGCTAGTGCTGCAGTCAATTTACAGACCATGTAGTCTGAGATTTCAGCATTTAAACTTGGTCTTAATTTTAGGGCCAAACAGGTTGTAATGTTTCAATCGAACAAAATTTGGTAAAGTGTGAGCAGGCCCTTGCGTTGGTCTATACTTACCCATTAAGAAATGATAACCGATTCTGAATAACCGATACAGGAGTGCAGCAGTTTATAACGATGCTGAATCTGGCCCCAGTTTATATTAAGCCGATCCTACTTGTGACCACTTGTGACTCAGAATGAAGGTTACCGATTTCTGCACAACCACTCATTGATATTGCTTTTCATCGACCACCCATTAGAAGAGAATATGAGAAATAACAACGAACGTCTTCAAATTTAATAATAGCTTAACTGATTTCTCATATCACTGCTTTGAAAAGTGAGGGAGAGTGTGAAAATTGATATCACCTATGAATTTTCACATTAAGCATTAAAATTTAATAACAGCAATTCGTATTTCTCACATCAACGTACTGAAAAGTCAATACAGATGTGAAAAATCGTCACAGTTACGAATTTTCACATCAAAGTTGTGAAATGTTATAACACCGTTGTTAAAAAATGTGTGTTCTGAAATTTCATAACATTTAATTTGTCAAAAATAATAACATTTTTAACAGTGATAATGGACTATGTGCTACCAACTTCGATTATGTTTTAATCGACTACGTCTGACCGAACTTAGTTGATTACTCGATCAAACCGGGCCGATTATCCGATTATTTTCCCGAAACTGAAGTTTGGGCACTTCACAGTACGACATTTGGATCGGTTCTGAGACGATTTTGGTGTCATTTCGTCACCGAAGCAAAATTGCACTCCGTTTCGCACTGTGTTCCGTGGCATCCCTAGCAGCACAGACCGCTCGCCCTACACTCGCCTCCGCCGCGCCTCGGCGATACCCGACAATCGCCGCGAGGTCAGTCACAAATGCGACAACCGCCACGCGCCCCAAAATGCACCGCAGCTCGCTCTCGCTAAGACATCTTGACTTTCACACCCAGGCCATAGCCCAGCTGGTGGGTCGCGCGGCGACGCCGTCATGTGACACCCGTCGCCACGCTCGCGCAGCAGCGCCTGGGCGGTCACGGCGCGGTAGGGTCCTGACGTCGTCGTTCCCGCCGCTCACGTCGTCACGATGGTGCCTCGGAAGAGCAAACAAATTATTTACCAGGAAATAATACTTAAGTGCAAAACAAGTAGTGCACATTCTGTTTCATTTCTCGACCTACGTTTAAACGAGACGAATGGACCCGCCTCGGCTCTCGCCTCTCCCCTTACAATCGACAGTCGAGTCGACCGCCGAGTATCGATATCGAGCTTGAGTGCACTTTCGGACATGTTTGTTTACTTTTACTTTTCTTTTAAGATTTCGACCAAGATTTATTCAGGCGGTGGCATTCGCACGATTTTCTGCGGTGAGTTATCGTTGATCTCTGCTATTTACTGTCATTTCCACCCATAGCCCTCGAGGTGTGAAAATTTCACTCGTAATTTTAAAATATATGAGTTTGCGATCTTTGATGCCTATTTTTAACCTCTCTTCTTGCTGAGAGTTTAAACACTTGTTTCTGAAGCATCCCATTAATTTATATTAAAAATAATTTTATTGAATATTTCTGTTGTACAACTCCACAATTTCTAGTGCTACTATATCTACTCCCCATGGAAACTGATTCTGTCTATCTCCTATTTTAGTGAATTTGTGCTGGCAGATTACAATGTATTTTGTTTAACATCTTCATTTGTGGATTTGTGTTTCCTTGATGTTCAGAATTTTTCTGCATAGTGTTGTCACAGTTGCTTAGTATCAAATTTGAAAGCTGCCCTTTTAATATTTGTGACCTTCCTTCCAGATCCACTGTCTGTTGCTGTGATGCATTTCAAGATTGAACCCATGAATTCCGCTTGCAGCTGAAGACTTCCCAGGAGCACAATTGTCACTTTCCCGTTGGACTGCTGCCAAGTACACATCTGGTCCTTTTCTTTTGTTATGTAAGTATACATTTTTTCAAAGGCCTGTTCTTAATCACTCTGTGTGAATCTCTTGCGTTGTTCCAATCAATAACAAGGTAACCCTTCCACTATAGTTAAACGTTGCTCTCCAGGTGCGTCTTTTGCTGTGAAACGTCATGAGCAATAATGAGTCATCAAAGCCATGTTCTACTCAGTCACTTGTACTGAGTTTAAACTGCCGTTTACACAGCATGTTGTAAATTACCTTGATTTACTTTTCTTAGTTGTGTTGTGGAATAAGCATTTGACCTAGTTTTTCTTCAGACAACTTATGTGTGTATTTTAAGCAGTGTACATTGAGGTTTGATAGTGCAAAACAACATGCCATGTTTACTGTTTATGCTATGCTTGAATGGAATACTAGTAGTGTTTTCATTCTTAATTTATTTTATTGTCTTAATTGTATATTTTTTTCTTTTTTGTTAACAATTGTCTGGATGAATTTTAACTCAGTGATTTAAGAAGGAATTGTTAACATAGTAAGTATAATAATCATGTTGGCTCAATGATAATTGAATGCTGCCAGATAATCTTTTTCTTTGTGTGATGTTTTATTGGTACTTGTTCAATGTTTCAGAGTATTCACATTTTAACTTCCATTTGCATCTGTGTGTACTTTGTTTAATTGTTAGGTGATGTGTGGAAAAACATGCGGAGGGGCATGATATTTGTTTGTCATTAGTGATCCCTGCTGTTGATTCCATACTTCATTCTGAGTATGTGATAGTTGAATATGTACAGGACAGAATATTCGCATAACTAATTTTGTATTGGAATGGAGTGTGCCTTTGCAGAAACTTTAAATACTTGTATAAAGGTATTCTAATTTTCCCTTGTATTTATTTTAACTTGCAACTTTCAAGTAAATTAGAAATAAATTATTTTCTGTCATTAGATTATGGAAATTAAAGTTCAACTATAGAAACTATTTTATATTTTTAACTCAGCAAGTCAACATTTTAGGTCTCCTCCCCTACTAGTTGAAAAGCATGGAGGTTTTAAAAACCTTAAATGAAGAAGACTTTTTAGGTGGATGTCAAGTTTATTAAAACATTCAGAAGAACAGTGTACATACTTAGTAAAAACAAGCTTACTTAACTCCTTGGGTACATGAAATGAGTGTTAGACACAATTAAAGACAAGCCACTTACATCTAAGAACAACATGTCCAGGTAACAAAGCAAAGATTAGAAGCAGCTAAAAGATTGCACTTTGAAATGACCCAAAGATAAACACTGATCATGACCATGCTATTCCTCTTGAGAATCTTCAGTCCGTTCTAAAAAATCGTAAGTGTTGCTTGATAGCAGCAACGGTCCTAGAACAGGAAGTAGATATTACACATAAAAGAGGCAAATAAGGCAAATAAGTCTTGAAGCTTGAAAACTTATTATTTACATTATTAACATAGAACAAAAACATGTAAATAGAAATAACAATACATATGAATGTAACAATAAGGACAATTTATTACAACAAGTTTTGTATGAATTAAAGGAAGCTGCTAAACCTTTGATCACCTAACGCTTCAATTTAGCAGTCTTACCTTCATCTCCTTGCGTTGCAAAGCATGCAATCTGTGATACTTCTTCTTCTATGGGAAGTAAGTCATGCCCAAACAATTTCACCGATGCAATATCAACATTGTCCCACTTGCAGAGACGTTTAAAATATGCTTTTGCTGCAGCAGCAGCCTGGCCAAGGTTCTCTGCAACAGACACCCATGTATAAAAATACAACATTTTCCGCCACACTGCACTTACTCTAACTCATGAACACAGAATAATTATACCATGAATGCCTAAAATAACAACTGCTGTTGTTTTGTTCTTGCGTGGAAGTTCCAACAAGTCGCCACTTTCGTACGACCTGCCACTTATTGGAAAATTGTAATACGTGCACACAGCACCATCCTCAAGGAAGATCCCAACAATGTTGACAAGCGACACTGAAAAGCAAACAAACAAAATTGTGGCAGCTACTTTAAACACAAAATCCAAACCATGGTGACAGTGGTTTGTATCCAAGAAACTTTTGATTCAAGTTTTAAGGTATATTGTTTATCTTTCAAATTTAACAAACAGTCTCAAAGACTGAAAACATAAGAAAGACCAAACCTCTCCAAACAATAAAGAATGTCTTAACTTACTTTTTCTGGTCCGATGAAGGAAAATATAACCACTACTCGCAATCGCTGACCTGACCACATCATCACATGACCACAATATAGCCGATGAGGAAACAGCAAATCTGTCTCTTTCTCACCTATACGAGGCGCTCCATGAGTGCGAGAGAGACAGAACGATGAAACCGACTTGCGGAATTAGCCGGCAGAGTGTGGTGTGAGCGAGCTGAAGTCACGCTGCAGTTGCTATCCCTGGCAAAAATTCCGAGTGTAAGATCACGCTCATATTACTGTTTATATTGGGTGTCAGAGAGTGTGTGAAAGAGCGTGCACTCACGTCTGAAAAGGTGCACAATCAAGCGTAAATTGAAACACTCAAACCGTAATCGCACGCTTTCCTTGCCGTGAGCAAGATGTGTGTCTCACAGCAATCGCACGCTCCCCTAGCCGTGAGCAAGGTGTGCATGCTACAGTAATCGCACGCTTTCCTTGCCGTGAGCAAGGTGTGCATGCTACAGTAATCGCACGCTTTCCTTGCCGTGAGCAAGATGTGTGTCTCACAGCAATCGCACGCTCCCCTGGCCGTGAGCAAGGTGTGTATGCTACAGTAACCACACGGTTTCTCGGCCGTGAGCGAGGCGTATCTGGTACAGTAAAAATACTGTTTCTCGGCCGTGAGCGGAGTGTGTGTTCCGCAGTAAGCTCACGCTGTCTGAGCCGTGAGCGGGGTGTGTGTGCTACAGTCGAAGCACGCTGTGCAGCTCAAGGGCGAAAAGCCCAAAATCAAAGAAATCTTGTGTAGAAGTAATCTCAAACATTTATTTTCACAGCCTTGTCTGGCAAAGTAACTTAAAATTTGAATCACAGAAATTTTGGAGTTTTGGAGATCAAGGGCCTAAATATAACATATTTTCTAACAATTCGCAATCATTATAGTCACTATGATTTTAACCAAGGGGGTGCAGCCTGTTTTAGTTTTGGTGGGAACGACTTCAGAGCCACAAAATCATCAGGAGTCTTGCTTCCCAAAACGGTCAGTGGAGATAAAAGTCTGGAAAAAGAATAAACACAGGATCAGTACAATATTAGAACAATATTAAAAATGACGCCCCATTCAGGGGTGAAATACAGTTGCCCAATATTTTTGCCATTTTTACAGCAAACTTTTACCTTAATTAAAATACTAACTGCACCATTGAATTTATTGCAATAAGAGGATTCAAGACATGGGGGTCACAAGACTTTTTCAAACAATATTTGTACAAGTCACTTCTAACGGAAAAGAACGACTAAACAGTTTTAGCTTCCAAGTAAGTTGTTCGAGATGCAAAAGTCACCCATTTTCACAATTGTTCCACTGAGATGAACCTGGTGCTTTGTTTGAATTTATTGTGTCCATTAAAACACAGATTAGAACAATAGATAACAATTAATTTTGGAATTACGCCTCTGGGATAGCATAGAAATCAGGTAGGTTTGCACTTTAGTTTTGACAGCTACACAGTGCATCTCAATGCAATCTCACCTGGTTCAGACAATGTTTCTTCTCAGGCCTCTGTGAAGCTTCTGGTCACAGCAGCTCATAGCAGCACATTGAAATAGAAACTAAATTTGCACTGAGTTAGCAGCAAGAAAGCCAGGTCCACAAAATATTTGGATCTTTGGCCACTTACAGTCTTAGGCAGGCAGGTGCTGAAGATTGTAAGTACCTAATGGCTGGAGGTACTTTGGAAATTGCAACTGCATAGACTTGTGAAGATCTTCAGGAGACTCACAACTGTGAAGGAAAATGGAAAAACAGTATTTAGAGAGCACACGTAACAATTGGCTGCCAGCAAAAATCTAATGATAAACAAAACACAATACTCACAAGTAGGGTTTGGTTGTGATTTCATGTCCATTTTCATGTCCATGGTTTGAAAACGCCCAGTTCCATTCTCTTAGAGTTGCAACACATTTTTTAAGTATCTTGCGACACTCACACAGATCTATGCAACTTTAAATCTTACACGTACTTCACGAAGAAATACAAGAACAGAGCTTCTTTAGCTGAATAGGCCACTCCACCTCAGCACAGGTTTTTTTAAAAACCGAGATTTTGGCAAGAATTTAAACTTGCATGACTGCGCCTTCATCACTGTTCACGCGCCATTACTAAAGGAACATTAACGGCAAAGAAGTGCACACACATATGCCAACAGTTACTTGAAAACATTTTAAATACACTCGTTGTCGTGTTCCCGTTGCTAATCGAGCTCCGGTGTTGTAGAGGTTAAGTTGCTCAGTGCAGTGCGCTGCTCCAACTGTTCAGCCTGGTAACATGGCTGACCCGGCAACTTCGTTCGATATTTAAAGAACAAATGCTTTTAATTTCATCAAGGTCTTCTTAGAACGAGTTAGAATTCTTCTATTAATAGTGTGAATCTCATGGCTTACTGTCGTTCCTAGCATTTTTCAGAAAAGCAAACCTTCTCTAAAGACTCAGTTCCCGCTGCTTATTTCATGAGTATGGTGAAAACCAGATATGTAGGACTGTTGAGACTCACTTCAACTGAGTTGGTGCTCTTGAAAGCTTACATTTTTCTGCATTCTTTGCCATTAAAAAAAAGGCAAAGCAATCAAAATTTTATTTCAAAAAGTTCAAAATAGGTACCCTAACGTAATTTTCTCATTAGCACATACAATGTAAAATTTCTTGGCTTCCATTTGGAACTTTATTTTCGGTTTGGTGTCAAAAGAATTACAAATTGATGGCCCTTCTTTTGCATACAAATTAAATATTCTCATGACTAATTTTTGAACACCTAAATAGCAGGCCTTCTATCAGCACCACCAGCAACGGAAACTTGCACTTTTGAAGAAACCTTGTGGGCTCAAGTCTGAAGTAATAGTGCTATGAATTTCAATGTGGTCTTGTTAGAATGAGGTAGATGTCTTCTATTTATGGTGTGAATCTCTTGGCTCACTGTCATACCAAGCATTTTCCAGAAAAGCAAAACTTCTTTAAAGACTCAGTTTCCGTTGCTTATTTCTTGAGTCTAGTGAAAATAAGATATTTAAGACTGTTGAGACTCACTTCAACTGAGTTGGTGCTCTTGAAAGCTTACATTTTTCTGCATTTTTTGCTATGAAAAAGAAGGCAAAGCAATCATATCCAAATTTTATTTTAAAAAGTTCAAAATAGGTACCTTAATTCAATTTTCTCATTAGCATACACAATGTAAAATTTCTTGGCTTCCATTTGGAACTTTATTTTCGGTTTGGTGTCAAAAGAATTACAAATTGATGGCCCTTCTTTTGCATACAAATTAAATATTCTCATGACTAATTTTTGAACACCTAAATAGCAGACCCCTCCGTGCATCAACACCACCAGCAACGGAAACTTGCACTTTTGAAAAAACCTCGTGGGCTCAACCCTGGTGGGCCGATCCGACATAAAAGATGCCGGAAAAAGTCGGAAATATTTCGGAATTATATCGGAAAAATGTTGGATGTCGGATGTCGGACTTGTCGGATGTCGGATTTCGAATATATTTGGGATGTCGGAGAAGTCGGATGTCAGAAATTTGTCGGGCGTCGTAAATAAGTCGGATGTCGAACAAGTCGGATGTCAGAAATTTGTCGGATGTCGGACATAAGTCGGATGTCGGACAAGTCGGATGTCAGAAATTTGTCGGACGTCGTAAATAAGTCGGATGTCGGACAAGTCGTATTCAGAAATTTGTCGGATGTCGGACAGAAGTCGGATGTCGGACAAGTCGGATTCAGAAATTTGTCGGATGTCGGGCATAAGTCGGATGTCAGACAAGTCGGATGTCAGAAATTTGTCGGAAGTCGGACATAAGTCGGATGTCGGACAAGTCGGATTCAGAAATTTGTCGGATGTCGGGCATAAGTCGGATGTCGGACAAGTCGGATTCAGCAATGTGTTGAATGTCGGACATAAGTCGGATGTCGGACAAGTCGGATGTCAGAAATTTGTCGGACGTCGTAAATAAGTCGGATGTCGGACAAGTCGGATTCAGAAATTTGTCGCATGTCGGACAGAAGTCGGATGTCGGACAAGTCGGATTCAGAAATGTGTTGGATGTCGGACAGAAGTCGGATGTCGGACAAGTCGGATGTCAGAAATTTGTCGGACGTCGTAAATAAGTCGGATGTCGGACAAGTCGGATTCAGAAATTTGTCGGATGTCGGGCATAAGTCGGATGTCGGACAAGTCGGATTCAGAAATTTGTCGGATGTCGGACATAAGTCGGATGTAGGACAAGTCGGATTCAGAAATGTGTTGGATGTCGGACAAGTCGGATGTCAGAAATTTGTCGGATGTCGGACATAAGTCAGATGTCGGACAAGTCGGATGTCAGAAATTTGTCGGACGTCGTAAATAAGTCGGATGTCGGATTCAGAACTTTGTCGGATGTCGGACAGAAGTCAGATGTCGGATTCAGAAATTTGTCGGATGTTGGACAAGACGGATTAGAAAATTTGTCGGATGTAGGACAGAAGTCGGACGTTTGTCAGAAAACGATTTTGGAACTGGATTTAGGACATTTGTGGGGTACTTATTAACACTGAAAATTGTTTACATCAGATAGCATATGTCTGATTTTATTTCATGTCCAACATTAGGCACAATACAAAATTTCCACAGATGCTTCATTTCAAAGTAACACTTCTAATATAAGAAGCCCCCCCCCCCCCTTTTTCCACATACACATAATTTACTGACAGCAACAAGTAAATATATGGAAACGGCACTCAAAATTCAAGCACAAGTCACATTTCATGTCTTCAAAGTAAATCTCTCTGATGTTTATTGAAATCTTACAAACACCTTAACAATTTTTTCTACTACATTACCTTTTTTGACTCATCATATAATTATTGCTATATTATGAACTAATTCAGGTACCTTTACAAGTGCAATTCTCTCTCACAGCGAAACAATCATGTTACAAACACAATAACAAAGTTCGCCTTGTAGATAACATTTTTGTCAGCTCTCGTTACAACATGATTGCCAATTTAATCAATTTCACGACAACTAGCCATGGGCACAATGTAGGTCCTATTTTGCACACATGTTTTGATTGCAGGAACTCTAAGGGTACGCGCTCTTATAAAAGCAGGCTCGCTTCGTACTATTTCATCAATATGTGGGAAAAATCTGAAAGGACGTTCAATGGTATGCTTGTCCCCAAAGAGTCCACAAATGTTTTCACCATTTTCTTCAATTGCAATGAATTTATTGATGGTGATGAAGTTGTTGTTCCAGGTGTAAGCAATGCTATTGTCAGAACGAGTATCTTCATGATAATGGCAACACCGAAACTCAATGCCTTCAACAAGAATCCTGTCATAAACCACCATTTCTCTGTTGTGAATTCCTTCCCCTATGAGAGGCTGTGTTTCTTGATTTCCAGCACGTGCCAAGTCTAAAAATGTCAGGCTCAATCTGGACTGCTAGCTTTCTCTTGGTACCAAAAAGACAATCTGAAAGTTGACCTCGCACCCTCTCAGAAATGTCATTTCTGTGTACTGCAGAATGGACATATGACTTAAGGAAATGTCTAGCTACAATTTGGCCTGCAGCACTTTTCGGAGAAGTAACAAAGTAGCGCAACTGTCGGTTCCATGATTCAAAATTAAATGTGCTTATTGTCCACGCAGATGACCACCGTCTTCTGGACTGTGCAACGTGACGTAGCATATGCACATTAAATCGCATATTTTCAGCTCCATGGTACTGCTGGAACAATGTAACATATCTATCGATGTACTCTGAAGATCTTCCAAAATCTTCAGGATCAATTGAGTCTTGTGAAAACACGAATAAGGCATACGACAGCATGGACAAATGTTCAACATGATGCACAGGAAGGTCATTATCTAAAAAGCAGAGCACAACATGGTAACGGATGAAGTACCCCCATTGCGACCCTTTCCAACTGTTCCTTTTGAAAATACTGATCCACTTTCGAGACATTTGAATAGGAGTGCGAACGCCTCTCATTCGCATGTTCACAACACCAAGAGTCTGATGTGCATTCGGCAACAAGTCAATCAGTAAATCCAGATGAAAAGCTGTCACACCTTCATAGAATGGATGTAAGTCATCCATTCCATTCCCCCTTGCCATATCAAAATGTTCTAATAGCATTACTTCTGATGGGCCCTTCTGTCCCAGGTGAAATTCATTTGCTTCGTTGTTCTTCATGTTGCATTGGTCCAGCATCACCACCAGGTTCCTCTTCCAGAAAGTGCATAACAATATCTTTATGATCACTTTCATCTTCATCGTCATTGTCATCAAGATCATTGGCTGCCTGTAACAAGGAAAACAGTGTACATGCGATGCACATGCAAATTTGAGGATGAATGATGAAATTTTACTGTTCAACAAAAGCCTGCTTTGTTTGACTTTGGCACTTGAAAAATATGAAGCTTACAAATGACAACATTTTAAAAATTCAATTAATGTTCAATCGTTTCCTTTAATTTTTTTTTTTGTATGCTCTTCATTGCTTTCAACACGAAGAAAAAATACATGGTAATAAATTTTGCTAAGTATATACATTAAATGAATTAATTTGAGAACTTATAGATTTTTCAGATACAATCTAACTCTTTCATCAGTGCTGATAGAGGAAACCTTACTAACCTAAAGTCTGGATGAACTAATATTTCTGGTGGGTTCTGTGTCTGGTCCTGTTCAAAAAGAGAATAAACACTTCATTAAGAACATGCAAAAAATAACAGCTGATTGTCATACATTTGTAATGATATGTACGGTTTCAATGAAAATGTTGTCCACATCCATGTCTCCATGGGGCTTTGTGTCATCTCTTGGCACATATGTGATGCCCTGCCCCACTGCCGAAGAGTAAACCTGAAAATATTGAGAAATAGGTGGTTAATGTATTGTTTTTCGCTTTGATGAACTCACTACATTCAAAATTACATAAACAGGCGTTGAAGTAGATGGAGTCTCTGACTGTACGTAATTAGAACTTAAGTGAAGTAATATGAACTGAAGGGAATATGATGGGATTACTTTGTATCCCATCCCTCACTGTAAGACTTCAACCGTACTTCACAGACTGGCTTAGGACATTTGGGTATCTGCATCTTCTTTTTTTTTTCTTTCGTCTCCAGACCGTTGTCCTGCTAGGCGGTTTCGGGGGAGATGATGGTCTTGGTGATGAATTCATCGCATCACAGTAGAAACTGAAACAATAAAAAGAAGGCTTAAGACACACGAGAAAACATAACCTGACGCATGGCCTCACGTGAAAACTGATAAAACAATGACACACTCATGCCAAACAAAGTGGAACCATTTAAGTTAACGTTTCTGCTAAGGGCGTACAAGAAAACATAACCTACTAAAAATCACAGCGATGACTACGTCCGTCCAACGCGATGCTCACATGAGCATGGGAAAGATATGGCGGTTATAACATTATTGGTCCCGTTTTCCCCACACCTTTGCGCTGTTGGCAGCTGTCGGCATTCCAGAGTCGAGGGGCAAAAGAGAAAACTATTTTGCTTCATATTTTGGCCCACCCACCGCCCACCTGACTAGGCTAGGGCCCTACGTTGCCCTAGGTCCGGCCCCACAGACCGAAGAAAATAAAAAGCCCGAGGGGCGCCAACTAAAGTAAACCGTTGAGAAGAGGGAAAGGTAAATAGATGGAGTTATTATTTGTATTGTAAAAGTAATTTCAAAATATTTCATTTGTACATATAACGTACAGTTTTTTCAATTATTTACTTTTTATTGCAGCAGTTGGCAGCGACGTCTCTCTACAGAAAGCTCAAAGGTAGTCCCAACAAACAGCAAACTTTGCAGTGCAAAGCCTGAAAGAGGCGTCGCTCTCTATTGGAAAATAAATTGAGGCTTCACTTTTATTATTTTATTCATTAGAAATTGACAATTATTATTTTGTTTGGTTGTAGTTCGTGCACCAGTGCCTCAACGAGTTCTCCAGTTCTCGAAACAAGTGACGATCGCTGCAGCAGCAGTCCGCCAAAGTTTGACCGTTACAGAGGCTGTGAGAGCCGGTTAGGGCCAGTTAGAGCATTCCGAGAAAAGCAAGACTAAGGAAGACGATCAAGAACGTTCCATCTGCAGAAGTGTACGCTAGAACCAACTGTAAAATGGCAACCGTGTGGTTTAGAGCTAAAAACATGAAGACCTTGCGTTCAGAAACCGTTGTCAGTGACAATATTTGGGAAATCCGTGAACTGAAGAAAAAAGAATGGGAGAGGGTTCCCTGTACCATTGCTTCGGCACGAGACTTCTACTCCAGAGTCAAGAAAGCAAGGTCAAATTCGAACAAACTGACGACGGAGTATGGAATAGTAGAGGGAGATCGTATGTACAGATATGTCCTCGTAACAGCCGCAGGTGAGTTGACCATTCCTAGCATTGCTCTCAGTATATCGCCACCATGCGCACCATGGCGACCATGGCGTTTCGGTGCATGATTGTATGCCAAATAGCTGTTGCAATTATTTGAGTCCAGTAGCCGAACCTTTCTATCTGGTTTTCACCTGAGAGCCCTGCTGACAACCTTCTGGCAGATGAGCTCTGCTCACAGCTTGTATGTGGACATACAAACTGTTTCAGATTCCCGTCAAGATCTTGAGGCAGATGACAAATTGAAGAGAATCGCTGCCCCAAAGAGGATGTCAACCTCTGACACTTCCATTCCGCTGAGCTACTTTCTTTGCCACGAAGAAAGAGTGACAAGCGAACAGGAGAAGAAGAAACAGGTAATTAGGGTTCTCCCACAACGTAAACTTCACTTCACCTCACTTCTTTTGATAAGAGTTTCCTAGCTGCAAATTTGGCCTCTCAGAATACATATGAGCTCTAAATTTGTGGCATGCACAGAACGGAGTGTACTTTACTTAATCGACGCTTCTCCTACAGAAAGGAATTACAGGGTTCACAAAAATAGTAGAAGCATGTATTAATGAGGCATCTCTCTTTCTGATTTAAGCAATCAAGCAACAATTAATTTTGAACATGACATTAGATCACCTCTATTTAGTCAAGTATGCATTCAAATAAATTATTTTGGCATGTGAAGTACTCCCAGTAAACAGTAAAATATATCCAGTGTCCAGAAGTGAAGTGAAGTGGGGTGAGGATTGTGTAAGAGTTTATTCTGAAATCTTGGGCCTGCTCTTATCTGTGTGTCTTATGTGTATTGATTACAACAACAAAACCTAATCATAAATTCATCGATTGACTTTGCAATTTCAGCGTACAGAGACAAAGACACAAAAGCAGTCTAAAACTGTGGCAGATTGTATCCTGCAAAGATATAAGAAGCTGAAGGTACACAAGACAAGTCAAGAATTACTTTCTGCAGAAGCTGCTGTAAGTGAAATGCCAATAACAGAATATTATTTTTGCTTTTAAAATTGCAATACATTTCCATACTTGCCATATGGTATTGTGCATTACAAACTAAGCTACATGTGCCTTTTTCAGGTACATGGTAATGGCTGCCATATTCTTTAATTTTATAAGAAGCATATTTTATTATGCTCCCTTTTCATTAATGCATGTTGGTTTCTAATTATTGTATTCTATCTGCCAATTTTATAGGAAGCATTGAATGTTGATTCAAAATACATGGCAACCAAATGAAGTCAAGGCTTTCTATTTTTTGAGTCACTGCGCATGGAAACACAACACATCCGACACAATTCCGACATCCGACATAATTCCGATATCCATCACCATTCCGGCATAATTCCGACATCCGACATAATTCCGACATCCATCACCATTCCGACATCCGACGCACCCCCGACAAGCGTATCCGACATAACTTCCGACAATTTGGTCGGATATATGTCGGAATTTGAAACAACCCGGCATATTTCCGACGTCGGAAAATTGTCGGAGAAATGTCGCTAGATGTCGATTCGCTTGTCGGAAATTAGTCGGATTAATGTCAGATCGGCCCGCCAGGGCAAGTCTGAGGTAATAATGCTATCAATTTCAATGTGGTCTTGTTAAAATGAGGTAGATGTTTTCTATTTATGGTGTGAATCCCTTGGCTCTCTGCCAATTTCAACCTGCTGCCCTAAGACCAACCCTTTTTTAAAAATATTTCACGTTGCTTGTCTCTACAGTATCTCTCAGCCTCTACGGTGCTGGCGGCGTCGCGGCTGGTCTCGCCGGGACCGTTAGAGTCCCGCCTACCACCGCCGTACCCGTTTTCAAGCCGCCGTGCCTATTTTCGTAGTTTAAATCACGAAAATATCGGGTCGTGTCGTCTACAGCCGGCGGCCCCTTCCCGCGCTTTCGCTCGTCGCCCATTGGCTGCGCGGCTCACGTGACCTCGCCTGTCGTTGCCAACATTGAGTTGAAATAGGTACACTTAATGACCCTATCAGGCACAAATACTCGTTTTTCTTGCCATGTGTATTGGATATGGGATGGTATGTATGGTAAAGAACGGGTAAAAATGAGTCATGATCACTCTGCACTACCTCATCTGATGATCATGTCGGGAAACTGTGTACCATAAAGTATTGCATTTACTGCAACAGCAACCGCAATATCAACTGCAGCGTAACTTCAGCTCGCTGTGGTGTGGCGGCCCTGGAGCTGGGGCTTTTGAATAAGGCATTCGTCTTCTTCATTGCTGTTTGAAATCGAACCATTTTACACATTGTTCTTTCTGTTTTTATTTATATTATAATTAATTAATATTATTAGTCAAATGTTAACGACGAACCTGCTCCTCATCAGGCTGGAACATCGGGTCGTCCTCGTCTCCTTCAAGTCATTGATTTTCCTCATCAGTTTTTTGGGGGGGCCTGTTCACTGCCATTGTATCCTGGACATCACTGTTTTGGGCCTGGGCCTGTGGACGAGAAGCTAGCGTCAGAGCGTTGTCGAGGGTCATGGAATGAGTTCATAGAACATAAGACACTGAAAGTTACACGCGTACCGTTGGCACAGTGATGCTCCCCCCGAAAGCATCTTTAAAAAATGTTAACATTTCCTCCCGGGTTTTCTCCTCAAGATAGGCAAGTTTCATGAAATCAGGCATTTTGTTAAAGTTCACGAACCGAATTCCACAGGGAAGGTTAGAAGCCTGGCTCAGAGCCCGTTTTAAGTCAGGCCCTGACAATTTGTGTTTTTGCCTAACGTGACGGGAGAGATTTGCCCCTCCAACATGGCTGCATGGCTGCACTCCTATCATAGGAGTAGATCGCTTCTCGAAATTGATGATGTTAAAACTAAAAAAATACTCACAATGACCTCTCTCAGAAGATTCTGTGTGATCGTTCCCTGTATGCCTGTCTTAGACCTCCTGTTTCACACGACCAAAAGTGGTAAATTATACAGTGCTCACAACGATAAGTCTGATTTGAAAAACAAGAAGCCATTGCACGTACCCCATGCAGGAACACATGCTTGATCTCAACGCAATTTCTGCCCAATTTCTTTGGCCGAAGTTAACCGCTTCGCTGCAAGAAAAAGTCATGCTGTACCCTTGATGGTAAGCTGCATGGTCCAATATTATGAACTCCCCTGACTTCTGGGTGACCTGAAAATTAAATATGCATGCTCAGAAATTTCAGAAACAAACAATTGGACAACGGCATGCAACGCACGCGTCGTCTACGAGCGCCGTAGGGAGAACAGTTAGAACTTACAGCCGTTGGTCTGTGTGATTTAAGGCATCGGTCCTTTAAACCAAAGTAGGCAAGTTTGTGGACCTGCACATTTGTGCACGAAGAATTTGTCATTATGTTTTCTCTGATGTGGTTGTCGAGAAAGTCCTTGGATGAACTTGACCAGATAAGCCTACAGAGAAGACAGAAATATGCAGGTCACAATGTCATTGGCAAATAAAATCGTGCGGGTTCAGCTGCAGTATACTAACCAGTCTTTCTTTCCAAACCATAGGAAGTTGATCGATCTCAGGTCAATGTCCTCGGTGTGGGCTGCAAACGGTGAGCCGTAGCCCCCGACATAAAGGTATGGCGTCGTGACCCCAGGGATAACGACACCTCTCTTCCGCATTGCGCCAGAGAAGTCGTCGTTTAGATTGGCCAAGTCCCATATCTGAAAGAATTTCGAAATATTAAAAACAATTTAGGTTACGACATAAGAACTTCAAAATTCTCCACTATCTACTGCAACATCGCATTACTTTCAGATCAGGTGTCTTCATGCTGTGCTGAATATCCACAGCAAAGAGAGCATTACGGAAAGGAAGGCCCTTGTAAAATGCTTCCCTGGTATTATTTTTAGGGGGTTGATAACTGTTGAAGATGACAGGCATTAAAACTTTTGCAAGTCTCTCGAGCAACCTTTATTTACAGTATTTTAAAAATGAATCCAACAAACACAGGCACAGCAATTACAACACACCTATGTGTATACATCGTATTACTTACTTCTGGAGCACTTCTTTGTTGAAAGAGCGCACTGTGTACGGCTGCTTTCTTGTCTCCGCGCACACCTGATATGATGACACCTTAGTGTCTGCATCTTTAAATGAAAACTCCTTCACAACAGGCAATTTTAAATCCAAGAGGGACAGTAGGGAGTAGCTATTTTCTGCCTCTTTCATTAAGCAATCCGGCAGAGTGACCTGCAGATAATAACATGATGAGAATTAACAAGCATAATTAATTTTTCAGCACTCATAAAAACATGCGTTGCCAATTGCGTCAAAACCTGCCATCACACCACTAACAACTGAACTTCTGTTATTCACGCGCGTAGCTCGACTTGGCTCTTGGGGGATGGGGGGGGGGGGGGGGGGGGGGGGGATGGGGGGGGGGCTAACCACCAAACCAAAGTTATTAAATTTTGGCACATTGGGCAACTGACGTTCTCCTTAAAAATAAGACACAAACCTTTAAAAAACCATACTCTTTCAGAGTTGCCTCATGTGTGTGAATGAATTTGTTGAAATCCGTAAATTCCTCCCTGGGAGGTTTCAGCTCCCAAGGCTCCTGGAAATAAAAGCAAGACTTTGTTTCACACAGAAAGTTTATACTCCCATTGACTCTACTTTCAGTGTAAGTGAAGTAAAAATCTGTAATATGCTGAATACTTGAAATTATGAGTCAATATATAACCTACCATTTCTTGTTGGGCTTTCCAACAGAGGCGAGCTGCAATAAAAACAGTATTGAGTTAATATTTGCATCGTAAATACCAACATGGACCAAGAAGAATTGCCTGCACAGTCTTTGCAGTGTTAACTACAGATGGCTTTGAAGTTCTAAACTCGTCTTTAATTTTGGAATAACTGGTAAAATACAAGCAGTAGCAAGTTGTGAATCAAAACCGTAAGGAGTGAGAACCAAATTTGAAATAAACTTTGATATTAATATCGTAACAGAAAGTGGCTAGAGACTGATGGTTTTTGTAGAAGTCACATTATCGTCGATACGACAATTTGTTGGTGTGAAATTTTTATGAATTTGACGCATTTCCCAGCTGGGAGAAGTCAAAGAAATCAAATATTGCTCTTATCGCATCGAGTGGGATCGATAGAAAACGAAAATAGACCAGCGGTCTGAGTAGATGACTGTGCCAAAGCGTCCGTCTGCTTCACTTATACGCGTATGGTGTATACGTTACCCGGTCATGGTTAATGTTGCATTAGTCACCGGAAATACGACACGAAACCAATTGCCCGTAGCGTTTCGCGCACGTCGTGCCCATCTACCCATGGTCATCTGATACCATCGGCTTGGAATGCACTCGAAGTAAAAGTGCGCGGAACATGTATCTCGCACAGTCCATCTGTCCACCATCAATGCGCCACCATGAAGAGTGCCCCATCCGTACCATACGGAGCGCGCGATTGAATGACGCACTCTCCATGTTAACGCATCATAGGCTAACGCCGAATCTGCAAAACTACAGTCCCATGATTACTTATCAACTCTACATTCCCAACAAACATGCAAACGTCCGCCGTAGGCAGTGACCTGTAAAATAAGACGGCTTAATACACTGACAAGCATTGTTGAACATTTTTTTGACATTCAAATTCTTCTACTATACAGGTACTTGTTGATCCTGCAAATAAATAAAGAACACATTACACAATTGCTGCAACAAACGCTACAGAGAAAAACTATTACGTCTCCGGAACACGGGACTACTCTGGGACAACCAACCGGAGGCGACGTCCCCGTTGTGTTTTTACTTTACTTCGCGGTAGATGAAAAGACTGGAGGCCGTCTCCGGCTAGGAGGGGAAGGGGGGTGCTACTTTGGGTGGTTTTGGTTATTCACTATAATATAATTAACAGCCAAGAAAATAAATACACACGTTCACCCAGCCCCGACCGAGAAATAATAACGGAGGCAGATACGCAAATTCTAAGGGTTGCAAATCTCTAGGTATATGCTTTTAGTTCTGCATCCGCAGATACCCCGCTAGGGGCGGTCATGGAATGGTCAAGTGACAAATTTCAAGTTCGACATATCAGGAAAGTTGGCCCGTCCTACCAGACGCACAAAAATATTTTTTTCCGAATTTTTGAACAACTTATAGCGGCTCCGCAAGAGCCATTTTATATTGAGAGTAGGCAACCCGCAACACAACACCGCTTTTTCGGCTATTCTGGCCATAAATCACGTTAAGTCGGTACTTTTTTGAGTCGGTTGGGGTCGGGTCATGTTGGGTAAGTGTCTAGGGAGTGACCCAAGCCGTCAGGTCACGTGACGACACCCAATGCTGCCAACGTAAACAAAAAAACTAAAAAATAGCGGAAAAGTGTACTTTTTTGGCGTTGTTTGCACTGTACCGCAGTTGCAGCATCAAATAAGGTAAGGAGAGCTACTCGGCATCCAGCCCAAGCCATTCCAGCCGCAGGCGACAAAATTAGTCCCTTATCCACCCTTATCACAGCTTACTACACAGCATGTATGAGAAATCCAGAAATACGAAATGTTACAGCACTTCGCCAACCCAGCAAGTCCTGCAAGTGTTGGCCCACCGGATGAACCAGAACTCACCACACGAAGATGGCTGCAATGCGAGCCCCCCCCCCCCCCCCCTCGGTCCGCATTTTTAGGCAAAGTAGCCTATTATAGCATAACTTATGATATATGTAAGTTTCTGATGAAAACGAGTGTTGTTTTCTGTTACATTTTGTTTAAAATTCACAGAGGAGTACTTAGTAATTCTTAAATAATCTTTCTGAAGTGCCATTTAAATCTGTATGGATAATTCTGGGAAAGTAAGAATTTAAATTTACGAAGACTCGGGTTGGGGTTGTCACCACCTTTGTTCTCTCTCATTCTCACGGCAAAGAATAGAATAGTGAGAGCGATAGATTTTAACTCCAACACAGCGCCAAATGCTATTTGACTGTCGTGTCAACGTTATTTGCATCTCTTTCTTTTTCGTAAAAAAGGATAGAGACTTAATGATAATGGTTAGACTATTCAGACGTGTCCTGTGGGATCTCTTTTCCTCCAAAGGGACGAAACGGAAGTACTGCTTTATAAATACGTAGCCCCTCTTAGTCCTCTCATCTCATGACAGAGAAAACAATCACATTTTGGAACTTCTTTTTGGAACAACGTATAGATGGCAACACCCAATGCATTGCCGCATTGGGCATTGTCCGAAGACGACCAAAATTGAGATGCGAAATTCAAAGTAATTGATACTTTGTTCCTAGCGGTATTTCACGGAGTATAGTAGTGTCAGATGTGTAACCGCATGAAAACGAAAGGAAAATGAACCTCATGGGAATTTAAAATTTAAACACGAATGTTACTTCGGGTTGATGTGCAAAGACGCTCAATTGTCCTTGATTGTCTCGAAGACGTGTTTGGCGCCTTTGGTCACCGTATTCTTTTTGATGCGGAACCACATGAGGATGAGGACGTACACACCCTCTGAATGACGGTCGTGATGTGCTTTAGCACCGCCGAACTGGAGGCCATGCTAGAGGATTCCGGGGAGGGGCGCCCTGATCAACACTTGCAGGACTTGCTGGGTTGGCGAAGTGCTGTAACATTTCGTATTTCTGGATTTCTCATACATGCTGTGTAGTAAGCTGTGATAAGGGTGGATAAGGGACTAATTTTGTCGCCTGCGGCTGGAATGGCTTGGGCTGGATGCCGAGTAGCTCTCCTTACCTTATTTGATGCTGCAACTGCGGTACAGTGCAAACAACGCCAAAAAAGTACACTTTTTCGCTATTTTTTAGGTTTTTTTGTTTACGTTGGCAGCATTGGGTGTCGTCACGTGACCTGACGGCTTGGGTCACTCCCTAGACACTTACCCAACATGACCCGACCCCAACCGACTCAAAAAAGTACCGACTTAACGTGATTTATGGCCAGAATAGCCGAAAAAGCGGTGGTGTGTTGCGGATTGCCTACTCTCAATATAAATGGCTCTTGCGGAGCCGCTATAAGTTGTTCAAAAATTCGGAAAAAAATATTTTTGTGCGTCTGGTAGGACGGGCCAACTTTCCTGATATGTCGAACTTGAAATTTGTCACTTGACCATTCCATGACGTACAAGTTACATTCTTTATGTAACGCGTTACCGTTACCGATACTTCTGAAAAATATAACGCGTTACCGTTACCGTTACTCCCCTGGAAAAATGTATCGTAACGCCGTTAATGTAACGATGTAACGCCGTTACCGTTACATGACAAAAAAAGGTTACACGAGCACAAGAGGGGTGGGGGTAGTAAAAATAAGACTGATTTTGAAACAATTTCTCCTTCTTTTATTCAAAAATCACTTAGCGCCAAAATAAGTGATTAAGCGCTAGGAGAAGCTCTATTTCTAAGTTTTCATCACCTACCCTGTTCCTTAAATGACTGAACCGAATACCAGCCTTTGAAAAAAGTCTCTCCACTTGAGTGGAGGCGGGTATTGTAGCGTAGGAAGTAGGAACAGTAAACCGAGCCGGGGAAATTTTGTTTTTCCATCCGCCCCCTTATGGCAAAACAGGCTTTCTCCCCCTGCTCCACGAAGCGCACTTGGTGGGCTAAGTACCTTTCCACCTACTCGACAGCGGGCTCCTGCTCGGAGGACTCTTCGGCGGCAGAGAAGTTGAACCCGAACCAGGGCCAGCGAGGCCACGGATGGTAACCGCTGGATAAAATTCCAGTAGCAAGTAACGATAACGCCGTTACACCGTTACACGCCAAAAGTAACGTATTTCGTTATCATTGCGTTCCTAGTCAAAAAGTAACGCGTTAACGTCACCGTTACACAAAATCGTAACGCGTTACGGTAACGTCGTTAAACCGTTACAGTAACGTGTACAACCCTGACAAGTGGAGAGTGGGAAAGTAAGTTATGTGATCATTCAGTGTTGCAAAGTAATGCAGCACTCCAGCATTATTTAAATTCTCTAAATGTTCCGATTTTATTACAACCTTGCTTCGTAGGAAAAATGAATCTAATGAGTTGGAATCCCAAGAAAAGTCGAACACCAGGAAAGGGACCCCAAGGAAAGAAACACAAAAGAAAGAGACACCTAAGAAACGAACTCCATCTGGCAAAAGGAAGGTTGCCACATCAACTCCCCAATCTACTCCAATCAAGAAGAGGAGGCCTATAAGAAATATAATTGAGGACAGTTTTGATATGGAACAACACCTTGAGTAAGTATTGTTATCCATTGCTTTTGTGGTTATGATATGCAGTCTCTTACTTCAATACTAAAACTTTTGATTCTTCTTTTCCAGTTCAGGCAATGAGTTGGAAAAATCCATAGAAATCCAGAGTGTTCAAGAAGTTGATTTTGAAAGAGATGAGGCGGAGGGCGAACCTGGGGACTTTGAAGACTGATGTGTTTTATCTCCTACTTTTAATTGAAAGTTCAAGGTTTCTATGATTATCACTGTGCTCTCATACATGTGACAAGCATTAGCAGTTTACTTTTTGTTTTGTTTTTAATTATTTGTAGGGTTCACCACTGAATGTTACTCAAACTCTGTTACCTGTACATGTGTGTTCTTTTTTATAGTTTTTTTTTTTAAAATATTTGCCTATGGTAAACTTACTGTGAGAGTTTGTTTTCACTAGTGGACCAGTTGATAGGAGGCGTATCACTAACCCATATCTGTACCATCTGTCAGTACTTTTAACTATTGGTGCTATAGGGCCCAAGTGGTTCCTACCAAAAGAGATGGACAAATGTTCTGAAGAATTCTGTTGGAATCCAGAATGTTGAAAATGAGTCAGAGGGTGGTCTTGGGTATTTTGCAGACAGTTCCTTTATTTATTTTGACAGAACTCAGATGGGAGATTTTAAAGACTGATTTGCTTCATTACATAATTTTAATTGCATGACCTGTTATGGCGCGTTTTAAAGTCAAAGCTTTCAATTAGTATCACTGTTTTCGTACATGTGACAAGCATTTGCATTTTTTTTTTTTTTAATTATTTGTAGTTTTCACCAATGAATGTTACTTTGTTAACTGTACATGTGTTTTTTTTTTTTTTTTTTTGAAATTTTTGTCTACGGTAAACTTACTGTGAGTGTTTATTTTTACTGGTGGACCAATTGATAGGCATATCATTAACCAATATCTGTACCATCTGTAAGTACCTTTCATAAGAGGTATATAGAGCTCAAGTGATTCCTACCAATTGCCTATTGTATTGTGATTAAATCCTGTGTTTATCTAATTTCTTGTTTGGCGAGCGTAGCGAGCCCAATTCCCCAAACGGACCACGCGACGACACTCGTCGTGAGTCTGTCTGTCTGTCTGTCCGTCACTCACGGACGTTTCAGAAGCACCACGCAACAGATTAGGTTCACCTTCCAGATTGCAAATCGATATTTATTGGTGTAGAACACTACGAGCCATTTTTTCGATCAATGGAATATGAAATATTTTTGTATAATGATTCAATTTCAAAGCCGCGCAGCTGGTACCACTGTGCGGCTCAGCTGGGCTCGGCTCGGCACGGCTCGGCACGGCCAGGCCAGGCGTATCGCTTCAGTTGTGTCGCAGGGACACGAGCTTTTGCTCGTCGTCAACCCGCGTGATCTTGAAGAAGTTATTTTTAAGGAATTTGCCTATCTCCGATGGAGTCCACTTCGATCAAAGGTGAGTTGCGATGTAGTAATTTATCAACTGTGCTCATTCTGTGACGACGTCAGCCTTCTTTCTCCCCCGGCCCCGCCCCCTTCCAGTTTGTTGATGTTTGCTCTTGGTTTCGTTTGGGATTGCCGGAATGTAATTTTAAAGAAAATATTCGTTGACTACCTATAACGTAAGGAACATTGCGCTTCCAAAGCTTATTTGTAACTTCTGAAAGGTGTCAGAGTACCGTGTCCTTCTTACATAGGGAAAAAACAACATTTGTTTACTATCTGTGGTTGAGAGGTTAAGTGGTCCGCAAGGTTTATGAAGATAGTGCAGCATGTAGCACTGAAACAGATTTGACATTGGGTGTTTGCTTCATTTGATCATCTCTCCTTTCAAATCAAGTTAATTCCTGCCCTGCAGTATGCCCTAACCTTAAACCGTGCTCTACTATTGCCAAGTGAACATTGGGTCAAAACAACATGGCGAGTTATAAATGGATTGGATACTACTGTATGTCACCAAAGAATATGTGAAAACCAGTGTCGTTGATTACAAATTTGTTGCTAATGACAGTCTGTTTGATGTGTTACAGTCTCATGTGCATGTATATATGTGGATTCTCAAGCCGCTTCGCTGTGTCTTCTGCTTGGTTGTAAAAGACTAGACAAGGAGCGACCTCAACTTTCTTAAGTGCACAAGGTAAGCTCTCAAGAAGAGATTTTATCTGTATTCTGTGTGTAGATCTTTATCTGTTAAAATTAAAAATTCATTCTTATTTCAGATGATAACAAGTTTTAAACACGCTGTACATGCTGGACACTTCACGACGCTGAAGTCTTGCTACCAACTACTGACTTGGTAAATGTTTAGTTGACATGTAATAGCAGACAGTATCTGTTTAGTTCGTTTGAAACACTCTTCTGTTGTTTGTTTTTTTGCAAATGTGATTTGCCATGACCAAAATGTGTCTGCTACAATTTTTCATTTATTTCATTTAAATTTCCTTTTCTATCCCGGCTATTGAGTACAGCCCCACTCACACTTGTTTCAATATTTCCATTTCAGCACTTAATTATTTATCATCGAGTGCAGTTCGGCATCCTGAGGCTCCTCCTGTTTGTGACTGGAATCTATTTATCGTCAAATGTACTGCTTTCATTTGTAAGTAGCTGCCCAAATATCAATTCAGACTTATTTGATCCAAAATCTTTTACTAATTCTCAACTTTGTTTTTGTTTCTTTTTCTAGCTTGTTTTCAAGGGTGAAGAAGTAGAGCAGATACCGCATCAAGCATCAAATTTTATGACAGGGATGCTGTTCCCTACACCTTTTTTCCATGCTCTTGGTGACAACTTGCTTCTTTTCATTTCCAATCTAAAACATTTATGAACTAAAACTAGATCGAAAAGGAATCTCACGTGTGGGGCTCTAACAGTCCTTGGTTTATACTGTTGTGATGGTCATACTTAAATTCTTTTCTCTCAAGGTGTGAAATAAATGTCATCGAGTAATTTGTCTTCTGTTCACCTTATTTCTTTTAAAAACTGTCTTAGTATTACATATAAAGATTCTCATCAAAACTTACACAGTGGTCTAGAAAAACCAGTGGTGTCCATTTGAATCAAATAATAAGTGCGGTAAGCTATGCACACTTGAGCTGTAGCTAAGGAGTACTAAAAGCAAATGTGAAAATACCATTAAGGCACCAAAAAAGTTATTTAGAGATCGTAGTTAAAAATAAATTTCACACTTCCACGCAACCTTTCAAATAGAGACTGGTTTTAATTTTAGATCATGCTTGATGCCAATTCTTTAACTTTGAGCAGAATCAGACCAGGAATCAGAATGAACATCCAGTTAGATATTATGAATATTCTACGGCTGGACTGCCGACTGCCTGTTGCCAAAACCGGGGGCTCAGGTGCATGCCGCAGGTGACGTTGGGCAGAACAGGGCCTTCTTGGGCGGGGACTCGAATGCAGAGGCGGATCTGGGAGCGGCTTGAGGGGAAGGGGGGGGGGGGGGGGGGGGAAACGGCAGTCCCCCTCTTATCCGCACCTGCTCGAATGGGTGGAGCGGTGAGTGATACAAACTTCAACTTGGAAACCGACGCCCTCTGAACCCGGAAATGTACGGAGTGCAAGACCAGGTGCTGCTGCAGGTGTCGTTTAGCAGAACAGGCCCTTCTTGAACCGGTACTGGAATGGGGCGAAAAGTGCGAGATACGAACGTTTACGTGAGTTAAATGACCGCCTGTGTTACCAGCAGAGCAGCAAATAGCGAACCTTCACCCCGTAAGGTGTTATTTTGTTTAATCAAGTTAGAGCTCCTGAAGCAGTCCCTAGTTGTGTCTGTCAGAATGTCCACGACATTGTCACAAACCCCTATACCGGGTGTATCATTGGTCACGGGCAGTTTCGGTTTTAGGCAGACCCGCAAAGCACTATCTCCGTCTCTTTCTGTCTCACGCGTCTGGCCGCGCCAGAAAGAGACGGAGATAGTTTGTTGCGGGACTGCATAAAACCGAAACTGCCCGGGGCCAATGATACACCTGGTATGATCAGTGTTCAGCCTGAGTTGCCACTATGGGTACCAATGGATACCTACAAGGAATATTAACATCCATTGGGTACCAGCGTCTGCTGGGTTGGCAACTGCGATTTTACACGCATGCATGTGGTGCAGGCTGGCCTACTCTGGCACTCGCAGGCGCTCGCCGGCGTGTGCAATTTAAGGTTGGAGGAAATGCGGATGTGCTGTATTAAGAATTTTTCTAGTACCACCAGGTATCTTGAAGTACATCCAGACATCTACAGACGTCTATGGCGGAAGACGTCGCCTACTAGACGTATACTAGACGTCTAAAGACGCTCCCTTGCCTTTTAGAAGACGTCCGATAAATAAGGGAATAGACCTCAGCAGCTGTCTAGAAGAAGTCGTGCGCTAGACGTCTATTCGTTGATGAGAAGTGGTCTACTAGACGTATTTTTTGTTCTATCCCTAAACGATCTAGGTTAGTCTATTAAAGAGCTTTTCAACATCTAGTAGACGACCAGTGGCAGACTTCTGGAAAACGTTTGCCACTAGATGTCTAAAAGACGTCGTCCACTAGACGTCTATTCGTAGATAAAAACTGATCTATAAGACGTCTTTTTTAATGTATCCCTAGACGATCAAAGTTAGTCTATTTAAGAGTTTTTTAACGTCTAGTAGACGTCTAGTGGCTCTTTTATATACAAATGGATGTTTAGTTAACTTCTATTAGACGGCTATTTTCTATGTGGAAACAGACTGACAGCGACAGACAGAGACAGACAGAAACAGACAGCCAGAGAGAGACAGAGACAGACAGACGAAGACAAAGACAGAGTCCGACAGACAGAGACAGCCAGAGACAGACAGACAGAGACAGACAGACAACGACACACAGAGACAGACAGAGACTGACAGACAGCGACAGACAGAGACAGCCAGAGGCAGACAGCCAGATAGACAGACAACGACAGACAGACAGAGACAGGGACAGACACAGACCGACAGACAGCGACAGAGACAGACAGCCAGAGAAAGACAGAGACAGACAGACGAAGACATAGACAGACAGAGTCAGACAGCCAGAGACAGCCAGAGATAGACACACAGACAACGACAGAGACAGACAGACAGAAACAGAGACAGACACACAAAGACAGACAGAGACAGACAGACGCAAAAAGACAGAGGAAGACAGACAGATACAGACGGACAGAGACAGACAGACGCAAAAAGACAGAGACAGACAGAGTCAGACAGACGCAAAAAGACAGAGACAGACAGAGTCAGACAGACAGAGACAGCCAGAGACAGACAGACACACAACGACAGACAGAAACAGACCGACGCAAAAAGACAGAGACAGACAGACAGATACAGACAGAGACAGATACAGACAGACAGAAATAGACAGACAGACACAGACAGACAAAAACGGAAACAGAAAGAAACAGACAAAGACGGAAATAGAGACAAACAGACAGAGACAGACAGAGACTAACACAGACAGACAGAGACGGACAGAGACAGACAGACAGAGAGATACAGACAGACGCAGACAGACAGAGACAGACAGACAGAGACAGACAGACAGAGACAGAGAGATACCGACAGACAGAGACAGACAAAGACAGACAGAGACATAAAGAGACAGATAGACACATACAGACAGACAGACACTGACAGACAAAGACAGACAAAGACAGATACAAAGACAGCCAGAGACAGAGAGACGCAGAGAGACAGAGACAGACAGATACAGACAGACAGAGACAGACACAGATACAGACACACAGAAATAGACAGACAGACAGAGACAGACAGACAAAAACGGAAACAGAGAGACAAAGACAGAAACAAACAAAGACGTAAACAGAGACACACAGACAGGGACAGAAAGAGACAGACAGAGACTGACAGAGACAGAGAGAGACAGACAGACAGAGAGACCGAGGCAGACAGACAAACAAGACAGACAGACAGAGACAGACAGAGACAAACAAACAGAGACAGAGACAGACAGAGACAGACAGACAGAGACAGACAGACAGAGACAGACAGAGACAGACAGACAGACAGAGACAGACAGACAAAGCCAGACAAAGACAGAAACAGACAGAGACAGAAACAAAGACGGCAACAGAGACAAACAGAGACAGACAGAGACTGACAGAGACAGAGACAGACAGACAGAGACAGACAGACAGAGACAGACAGAAAAACCGAGACATACAAACAGACAGACAGACGCACGCTTTCCTTGCCGTGAGCAAGATGTGTGTCTCACAGCAATCGCACGCTCCCTAGCCGTGAGCAAGGTGTGCATGCTACAGTAATGGCACCTGGCCGTGAGCAAGAGGTCTCACAGCAATGTTCCCCTGCCTGAGCAAGGTGTGTATGCTACAGTAACCACACGGTTTCTCGGCCGTGAGCGAGGCGTATTTGGTACAGTAAAAACACTGTTTCTCGGCCGTGAGCGGAGTGTGTGTCCGCAGTAAGCTCACGCTGTCTGAGCCGTGAGCGGAGTGTGTGTCCCGCAGTGCTCACGCTGTCTGAGCCGTCGAGCGGGGTGCACGCTACAGTCGAAGCACGCTGTGCAGCTCAAGGGCGAAAAGCCCAAAATCAAAGAAATCTTGTGTTGAAGTAATCGCAAACATTTATTTTCACAGCCTTGTCTGGCAAAGTAACTTAAAATTTGAATCACAGAAATTTTGGAGTTTTGGAGATCAAGGGCTTAAATATAACATATTTTCTAACAATTAGCAATCATTATAGTCACTATGATTTTAACCAAGGGGGTGCAGCCTGTTTTAGTTTTGGTGGGAACGACTTCAGAGCCACAAAATCATCAGGAGTCTTGCTTCCCAAAACGATCAGTGGAGATAAAAGTCTGGTAAAAGAATAAACACAGGATCAGTACAATATTAGAACAATATTAAAAATGACGCCCCATTCAGGGGTAAAATACGGTTGCCCAATATTTTTGCCATTTTTACAGCAGGCTTTTACCTTAATTACAATCAACTGCAATACTAACTGCAACATTGAATTTATTGCAATAAGAGGGTTCAAGACATGGGGGTCACAAGACTTTTTTAAACAAGGTAGGCGTACGCCAGACCGCGTCGTGGCGTAACAGGCTTCGCTCACCGCGAACCACTGTTCCGCCCCTCCACGCCTGGCGTACACCTACCTTGGCCTGCCGGCGGCTGTCACCGGGCGAGTGGGACCCTGCGGGGCTAATCAGTCAGTACTGCGCCCTGCGGGCGCCGGTCTTGAGGCGCGAGGGACGCTACGCTTCTAACCTAACCCCTGGACGTACCTACTCCCACAGTATTGTGAACTTCTCTACCGTACTTAATCGTGCTTAACTCTAACTTAACTTACCCTAGCCTTCTCCAACCTTACCTACCCTTCCCTACTCTAACCTAGCCTACCCTACTCTAAACTAACCTACACTACTCTGATCTAGCCTACTCCAACTTCCCCTACTCATTGTGGACTTCCTAACCTACCCTTTCCTACTCTAACCTAGCCTACCCTACTTTAAACTAACCTACCCTACTCTGACCTAGCCTACTCCAACTTCAGCTACTGTGGACTTCTCTACCGTACTCAATGCTGCTCAAACCTAACCTACCCTAGCCTAACTGGTTCCGGTCCAAGGAGGCCCGGCTTTGACAACTGGCACCATCAGCAGAACCTGGGGTCTTCTTCAGGATTGTGCTTGAGGTCCTGAGTGTATTTTAAGCGTTATCGGTTCCCATCTTTAAGTTCAAAATACTGCTTTTTTTAGAAGTTTTTCATTTTGTTCCTGCTCCTGCTCAAGAATGCCCTGGTTTGGCCCCCAGCACCTGCAGCAGTACCTAAAGGTCAAATTGGCATTTTGAATGGGGTCTTAGGGTGATTTAAGAGGGGGTCGGTCGCCATATTAAAGTTTGACATTCTGCATGATTTAGAATTTGGCACCCCGTTCCAGTTCCTGCCCAAGAAGGCCCTGTTTTGACCCCTGGCACTTGCAGCATCACCTGGGGTTGATTTCGGCATGTTGAATGGAGTCTTGGGGTGACTTTAGATGAAGGCGGTGGCCATGTTGAAGTTTAAAATTCTGCACGATTTAAAAGTTTGCCCACATCTTCCAGTTTGTGCTCAAGAAGGCCCTGTTTTGCCAACCGGCACCTGCAGCAGCACCTGGGGTCCTTTTCGGCATTGTATTTGAAGTTCTGAGTGTATTTTAAGCGGGGTCGGTTCCGATCTTTAACCTCAAAATACAGCTTGTTTAGCAGTTTTTCTATTTGTTCCTGCTCCTGCCCAAGAAGGCCTTGTTTTGACCACTAGCACCGGCAGCAGCACCTGGGGTCGACTTCGCCATCTTTACTCGGGTCTTTGGGTGATTTAAGAAGAGGTCAGTCGCCATGTTCAAGTTTGATATACGGTTTGTTTAGAAGTTTGCCCTCCTGTTCCAGTTCCTGCACAAGAAGGCCCAGTTTTGCCAACCCGCACCTGCAGCAGCACCTGGGGTCGTTTTTGGCATTGTAATTGAAGTTCTGAGTGTATTTTGAGCGGGGTCGGTTCCGATCTTTAAGCTCAAAATACAGCTTGTTTAGCAGTTTTACTATTTGTTCCTGCTCCTGCCCAAGAAGGCCTCGTTTTGACCACTAGCACCTGCAGCAGCACCTGGGGTCGATTTCGCCATCTTGACTTGGGTCTTTGGGTGATTTTAGAAGGGGTAGGTCGCCATGTTCATGTTTGAAAATCGGCACGATTTAGAAGTTAGCCCCCCTGTTCCAGTTCTTGCACAAGAAGGCCCTGGTTTGTCAACCGGCACCTGCAGCAGCACCTGAGGTAGGATGCCCCCGAGGTGAGGTTGAATCCGATATGATGCAAGGAGATTGTGGTCCAAATTTGAGCCCTCTACGATGAACCGTTCTCGAGAAATCGCGCGGACAGACAGACAGACAGACAGACACGCAGACAGACAAACAGACAAAACATTTTTGGGCCAGTGGGGTAAGGGCTTCGCTATCGCTCAGCCAACAATATTTGTACAAGTCACCTTTAACAGAAAAGAACGACTAAACAGTTTTAGCTTCCAGCTAAGTTGTTCGAGATGCAAAAGTCACCCATTTTCACAACTTTCACACTGAGATGAACCTGGCGCTTTATTAAAATTTATTGTGTCCATTAAAACACAGATTATTTTTATATAACAATTAATTTTGGAATTACGCCTCTGGGATAGCATAGAAATCCGGTAGGTTTGCACTTTAGTTTTGACAGCTATACAGTGCATCTCAATGCAATCTCACCTGGTTCAGACAACGTTTCTTCTCAGGCCTCTGTGAAGCTTCTGGTCACAGCAGCTCATAGCAGCACACTGAAATAGAAACTAAATTTGCACTGAGTTAGCAGCAACAAAGCCAGGTCCACAAAATATTTGGATCTTTGGCCACTTACAGTCTTAGGCAGGCAGGTGCTGAAGATTGTAAATACCTAATGGCTGGAGGTACTTTGGAAATTGCAACTGCATAGACTTGTGAAGATCTTCAGGAGACTCACAACTGTGAAGGAAAATGGAAAAACAGTATTTAGAGAGCACACGTAACAATTGGCTGCCAGCAAAAATCTAATGATAAACAAAACACAATACTCACAAGTAGGGTTTGGTTGTGATTTCATGTCCATTTTCATGTCCATGGTTTGAAAACGCCCAGTTCCATTCTCTTAGAGTTGCAACACATTTTTTAAGTATCTTGCGACACTCACACAGATCTATGCAACTTTAAATCTTACACGTACTTCACGAAGAAATGCAAGAACAGAGCTGCTTTAGCTGAATAGGCCACTCCACCTTAGCACAGGTTTTTTCAAAACCGAGATTTTGGCAAGAATTGAAGCTTGCATGACTGCTCCTTCATCACTGTCCACGCGCCATTATTCAAGGAACATTAACGGCAAAGAAGTACACACACATATGCCAACAGTTACTTAAAAACATTTTAAATACACTCGTTGTCGTGTTCCCGTTGCTAATCGAGCTCCGGTGTTGTAGAGGTTAAGTTGCTCAGTGCAGTGCGCTGCTCCAACTGTTCAGCCTGGTAACATGGCTGACCCGGCAACTTCGTTCGATATTTAAAGAACAAATGCTTTTAATTTCATCAAGGTCTTCTTAGAACGAGTTAGAATTCTTCTATTAATAGTGTGAATCTCATGGCTTACTGTCGTTCCTAGCATTTTTCAGAAAAGCAAACCTTCTCTAAAGACTCAGTTCCCGATGCTTATTTCATGAGTATGGTGAAAACAAGATATGTAGGACTGTTGAGACTCACTTCAACTGAGTTGGTGCTCTTGAAAGCTTACATTTTTCTGCATTCTTTGCCATTAAAAAGAAGGTAAAGCAATCTAAATTTTATTTTAAAAAGTTCAAAATAGGTACCCTAACGTTATTTTCTCATTAGCACATACAATGTAAAATTTCTTGGCTTCCATTTGGAACTTTATTGTCAGTTTGGTGTCAAAAGAATTACAAATTGATGGCCCTTCTTTTGCATACAAATTAAATATTCTCATGACTAATTTTTAAACACTTAAACAGCAGACCTTTCATCAACACCACCAGCAACGGAAACTTGCACTTTTGAAAAATCCTTGTGGGCTCAAGTCTGAAGTAATAATGCTATCAATTTCAATGTGGTCTTGTTAGAATGAGGTAGATGTCTTCTGTTTATGGTGTGAATCTCTTGGCTCACTGTCATACCAAGCATTTACCAGAAAAGCAAAACTTCTGTAAAGACTCAGTTTCCGTTGCCTATTTCTTGAGTATAGTGAAAACTTATTTAAGATATTTAAGACTGTTGAGGCTAACTTCAACTGAGTTAGTGCTCCTGAAAGCTTTCATTTTTCTGCATTTTTTGCTATGAAAAAGAAGGCAAAGCAATCATATCTAAATTTTATTTTAAAAAGTTCAAAATAGGTACCCTAACGTTATTTTCTCATTAGCACATAAAATGAAAAATTTCTTGGCTTCCATTTGGAACTTTATTGTCAGTTTGGTGTCAAAAGAATTACAAATTGATGGCCCTTCTTTTGCATACAAATTAAATATTCTCATGACTAATTTTTAAACACTTAAACAGCAGACCTTTCATCAACACCACCAGCAACGGAAACTTGCACTTTTGAAAAATCCTTGTGGGCTCAAGTCTGAAGTAATAATGCTATAAATTTCAATGTGGTCTTATTAAAATGAGGAAGATGTTTTCTATTTATGTGTGCTCTCTGCCAATTTCAACCTTCTGCCCTAAGGCAAACCCTTTTTTAAAACACATTTCACGTTGCTTGTCTCTACATTATCTTGAGAAGGAGCGGTCTGGGAGGGTTCAGTCCACATCCATTATGTAACCCGCTAAAGCTTGTGGTTTCCTTAATTTGTTGACATCAGAAAGAAGTCTGAACCATCAGTTCTAAATTATGTATAGTGGTTTTCATTGTAAACGATAACATGTGTTTTCATGAGATTTTTGGGGAATCACTAAAAAGACACATTTCCTCATTTTCATGTCAGAAGGTTCAGATATGGTCTTCTTTTTGTTGTGAGTACACTGTATTCTCACAGCCCCGTGCACGCCCTGTAGACAGTGAACGTGGTGTGTGGCGCGCGCCGATGGCCAGCGTGACGGAACCGTGTGCTCACAGCCCCGTACACGCCTTGCAGACGGTGAACGGGCCGTGTGCAGGCGCGGATCCAGGGGCGGCTCTTAAGGGGGGGGGGATGTACCGCTTTCTGCCTACTTTCAGGCGGAATGTAACGCAAATTTCCTACCATTCGGGCGCCCATGGGCACTTGAAAAAAAAGGGATGGTCCCCACAACCCACGCAGAAGTGGGTTACGGGTGATTTGTTACATTGGCTCGTTCAAACTAGTGTTGGCCAGCGCTATGAAGCACACAGTTACGGGGACATTTTCGACTTGGTTCGCAGAGCCAGCTTTGTGGGTTGACACAGGCCGGTCGCTGCACACATCACAGCAGTCGCAGTGACCAGCTCCCTGACTCCACCGCCCAGCCCCCCCCCCCCCTGCCGCTGCCTGGCTCATGCCAGGGTGGCGCTGGCTGGCTGCCGCCTGCCCGCTCCTCTCCCCTCCGTGCCGCCCCGTCCCTCTCCCGCGCTTTGTAGGCGGGTCCACCCTGGCCTAATGGCTACCGTCTCAGTCTGACGAGATGCGACGGGATGGCGTGGGTTCGAATCCCAAAGCCGCCAAGAAACAAAGCGTGCGTTAGCAGCTTCAGGGGCACTCACGGGTGCTCCATAGAAAATGCCCGAGATCTTCCAGACCTCAAAACTATTTTTAAAATTTAGTGCACGAACCTCACAACAATTTTTCCCGTTCTGGTAACCTGTGCACTTGTTTGTGAGAATCAAGTGTTTCTGGTTATCTGAACAACCAAAACTTGGTTCTCACTACCCACTCACGATAACTAAGAAACTAACGAGGTGTGTGGCGCGCACCGCGGGGCACCGTGAGGAAACCGTGTGCTCACAGCCCCGTACACGGCTTGGATACGGTAAACGTGCTGTGTAGCGCGCGCCGAGGGGCAGCGTGAAGAAACCGTGTGCTCACGGCTAGTTGGCTGAGCGATAGCGAAGCCCTTACCCCACTGGCCCAAAAATGTTTTGTCTGTTTGTCTGTCTGTCTGTCTGCGTGTCTGTGTGCGTGTCTGTCCGCGCGATTTCTCGAGAACGGTTCATCGTAGAGGGCTCAAATTTGGACCACAATCTCCTTGCATCATACCGGAGTCAACCTCACCTCGGGGGCACCCTACCTCAGGTGCTGCTGCAGGTGCCAGTTGACAAACCAGGGCCTTCTTGTGCAAGAACTAGAACAGGAGGGCTAACTTCTAAATCGTGCCGATTTTCAAACATTAACATGGCGACCGACCCCTTCTAAAATCACCCAAAGACCCAAGTCAAGATGGCGAAATCGACCCCAGGTGCTGCTGCAGGTGCTTGTGGTCAAAACAAGGCCTTCTTAGGCAGGAGCAGGAACAAATAGAAAAACTGCTAAACAAGCTGTATTTTGAGCTTAAAGATCGGAACCGACCCCGCTTAAAATACACTCAGAACAATGCCGAAAAGGACCCCAGGTGCTGCTGCAGGTGCCGGTTGGCAAAACAGGGTCTTCTTGAGCACAAACTGGAAGATGTGGGCAAACTTTTTAATCGTGCAGAATATCAAACTTAAACATGGCGAATGACCCCCTCTAAAATCACCCCAAGACTCCATTCAACATGCCGAAATCAACCCCAGGTGCTGCTGCAGGTGCTAGGGGTCAAAACAGGGCCTTCTTGGGCAGGAACTGGAACGGGGTGCCAAATTCTAAATCGTGCCGAATATCAAACTTAAACATGGCGACCGACCCCCTCTTAAATCACCCTAAGACCCCATTCAAAATGCCAAATTTGACCTTTAGGTACTGCTGCAGGTGCTGGGGGGCAAAACAGGGCATTCTTGAGCAGGAGCAGGAACAAAAGGAAAAACTGCTAAAAAAAAGCAGTATTTTGAACTTAAAGATGGGAACCGATAACGCTTAAAATACACTCAGGAACTCAATCACAATCCTGAAGAAAACCCCAGGTGCTGCTGATGGTGCCAGTTGTCAAAGCAGGGCCTCCTTGGACCGGAACCGGTTAGGCTAGGGTAGGTTAGGTTTGAGCAGCATTGAGTACGGTAGAGAAGTCTACATGGAGTAGGAGAAGTTGGAGTAGGCTAGGTCAGAGTAGGGTAGGTTAGTTTACAGTAGGGTAGGCTAGGCTAGGTTAGAGTAGGGAAGGGTAGGTTAGGAAGTCCACAATGAGTAGGGGAAGTTAGAGTAGGCTAGGTCAGAGTAGGGTAGGTTAGTTTAGAGTAGGGTAGGCTAGGTTAGAGTAGGGAAGGGTAGGTAAGGTTGGAGTAGGCTAGGGTAGGTTAAGTTAGAGTTGAGCACGATTGAGTACGGTAGAGAAGTTCACAATACTGTGGGAGTAGGTACGTCCAGCGGTTAGGTTAGAAGCGTAGCGTCCCTCGCGCCTCAAGACCGGCGCCCGCAGGGCGCCGTACTGACGAATTTGCCCCGCAGGGTCCCACATGCCCGGTGACAGCCGCCGGCAGGCCAAGGTAGGTGTACGCCAGGCGTGGAGGGGCGGAACAGTGGTTCGCGGTGAGCGAAGCCAGTTACGCCACGACGCGGTCTGGCGTACACCTGCCTTGTCGTACACCTTCGTGGATGTAAACAAGTTGTGTTGGCCTACACATTTATCTGATGTAAGCGGAACGTGCGATCACGGTAGCGAACACACCTTTCCGAGCGTGATTATGTTGTTCTGTTATGTACATCTCGCTAACGTAAACGGAAGGTACGATTACGGTAAGAAACACACCTTTTTAAACGTGAGTGCCGTGAAAAAGGTGTATATCGTAAAATAACCGTGCACATACGCTTTCTTTACGCTTAACAAATGTGTCGATTTCAACCAGGGAGACAGAGACAGAGAGAGACAGACAGACGCAGACAGACAGAGACAGACAATGGCAGACAGAGACAGACAGACTGAGACAGACAAAAGAGACAGACAGACAAAGACCGACAGACAAAGACGGAAACAGACAGAGACAGAAACAAACAGACAAAGACGGAAACAGAGACAGACAGACAGAGGCAGACAGAGACTGACACAGACAGACAGAGACTGACAGAGACGGACAGACAGAGACAGACAAACAGAAACAGACAGAGACAGACAGACAGAGACAGACAAACAAAGACAGACAGACAAGGACGGAAACAGACAAAGACAGAAACAAACAGACAAAGGCGGAAACAGAGACAGACCGACAGAGACAGACAAAGACAGACACAGACAGACGGAGACAGACAGAGACAGAGACAGACAGCAACAGAAAGAGACAGACAGACAGAGGCAGACAGCCACAGACAGAAAGAGATATACAGATACAGACAGACAGACAGAGATATACAGACAGACAGAGACAGACAGAAACAGACAGACGGACAGAGACAGACAGAGATAGACAGACAGACAGAGACAGACAGTTACAGACAGAGAGAGACAGGCAGACAGGGACAGACAGAGACAGACAAAGACAGACAGACAGAGACAGACAGAGAGCAACAGAAAAACAGACAGAGACAGACAGACAGGGACAGACAGACAGAGACAGGTACAGACAGAGACAGAGACAGACAGAGACAGACAGACAGAGACAGACAGACAGAGACAGACAAACAGAGACAGACAGACAGAGACACAGACAGACAGAGACAGACAGAGACATGCAGACAGACAGAGACAGACAGAGCCAGACAGAGTGAAGTAAGAATTCTCATCATGGATAGGTTCGCTGTAACATTACCCCGGAAGCACCTAACCGCCAGCGGAAGCATCTAACTCATTCAACTGTAAGTATAAGGAACTGCTTCTTGCAATCTTTGTCCTCTGCCCCACATTTGTAATTTTCGTCTTTTCTTTCATCAGCAATTACAAGAAAACTGGAGCTGGAGGCCTTTAGACAAATCAAAAAAGTGCCACAATGTGGAAAGTAAGAAGCGACGGCAGCGGCGAACTCTGCCAAGAAACCACATTCAAAACATGTTTGACAGAGACTTCATGGAGGCCAAAGGAGACTTTGCTGAGCATAAAAATAACAGAGAGTTCTTGGAGATGGCCTCCTTGTCTTTGAAAGACTACTAAGAAGTTTTACGCGTGTGGGGTATGCACGTTCCTCGGTAAGCATAACACGACCGCCTTATAACACGTACGTTATGGCCGACCTTCACAGTTTTCTTTTCCATTTGCAGTATCGGCTACGAACTGTCCGTGCCGCAAGCTTCAAGAGAGTAAGACCGTCTTAGTAGGATAAGAAACCCTGCGATGTTTATTATACCAATGGTGGCCACTTCTACAACGCTCGGGCTCAAACCGAGTTTCGAAAATCATTTGTGAGTTTCCAGTCGAGTACTGACCTAACTGCGCTGCCGAAATAACCGATTCAAACATTTCTGTGACTGCCAAGACGCGAGATCGAGAGATGACCATCATTCGGCATGTCGGTTTCTTACAGTGACTCCGTATTTCAATTTGAGATATATTTTTTTGCAAAATATTGAAATTATTTGTTTTTTGTTGTTGTTTTTTCAAATTATTAGATAACGCATTTCTATGAAATTCTAGTGTCAGCTGTCAGCTCAAGGATTCCGAAATGTGGAAGTTCTCTTGGGTTGATGCATTTGCGCAGGTACTGAGAGAACTTCCGTATTTCTTATCGGAAAAGGTCAAGTCACCCCATTTTCGGAACCCTCGCGCTGACACCAATCCAACGATTGCTACCGGAATATGATAGAAACGATGCTTTCCCTAATTGCTTTAAAACAAAAAATTATTGCAAATTTCGCAATAAAAGTATTGCAAACGGAAATACAGTGGAGGTGTCACATCAAAACCTTGCGGCGTTGTAATGCAAACAATTTCACTAAGTACTTCCTTTGCAATAATGAGAATTTGTTCAAAAACGTTTGAAAGCTTACACATTCTTGGCAAGAATTACGATGAATTTGTCTGCAAATTTTACAAATGCGGCAGAGCTTGTCACATACGTTACAATACACATCTTCAACATTGTATCGTCAATGTGGTCAACGTATAAAGCACCTTTCCCTTATGAAATTACTGATTTGTGTTTTTCGAAATTAACGTGACAATTACGATTCTTTTTAAAGATGCTACGATAAACGACTTCGAGACGTGGGAACCACGGGCAGAGACCGAAGATGATCCTGACCCTGTTGCTTCCCCCGGCTTCACCCCCGGCTTCATTAGGCACGGAGTGAAACGGAGTTGCCTTATAGTTTCGTAGCGGATTGGACCTTTTTTTTTCTTGGAAGCATAGCCCCATATGGCCCTCTGACAGAAGTTTTTCGAACTATCCAGATTATCGAAGGGTACTCATACAAGACACGCTGACGTGTTTTTACACTTCAAAAATATCACACACCGTTTAAAAACGAGTTTTAAAGTCGGCTTTCTCACTCCTTTCAATGGGGAAAGTAAGAGACAGAGCACCTCGTCAACAGGTACCACTAGTCCATAATCAAAACGATCTAAAAAATCAAAAATCTGTCTAACAGAATTACGGACAATAGACGTATGAAATAGTCTAGCGTGTTGTTACATTCAAAAAATATCATAGTGATCAGAAAAACCACTTCAAACTTCAGCTTGCTCTCTCCATCCAATGGTGATAGCAAGAGACAAACTACTGTTACAACGCCTCTAGACGAGCTATGCTCGACTCGTCAACAGGCTGCATCAGCAACCTCTGCCTGACTCGGTATCATTCTGTCCTTCTCCAGAGCACAGCCAAATCGGACGTCCTTCTTTTTTGTTGCGTAGCCTTTGCCGGGTACCCATTGTCGATGTGGCGAGCCGAGCCGAGGCACGCCGAGGCCCCGCTAAAAGGAGGCGACTCAAGAGTCAGGACCGTTTGGGACCGGTGGGGGGGACAACAGTGCGAGAGCCTTGCAGGAGGCTAGCGCTAGGCGGCCCGCGTATGAGAATGCGTGCGTTACACTGACCGCTACCTAGACGCCCTAGCTCTTCAACTACTCCCTCTCCCCCTCGAAGGAGATACAAACCACCCTGAACTACCCCAAAACTGAAACAAGGCTCAAACAAAACCCTCATTCCATGAATTTAAAAGAAAGGAAGCAAACAAAACCAGAAAAAAAAAAATTAACTTCTATAACCACCCCCAAACCAGCCCAAAACTGAAACAAGGCTCAAGCAAAATCCTAATTCCATGAATTAAAAAAAAAAAAAAAAAAGAAAGCGAACAAAACCAAAAAGAACAAAATATAAACTTAACGTCTATTTTAACCAAACCCCCGTGAAACTCCGGGCCTACCAGTATCTCACACAGTGGGATAGTATTTTTTCGGGAAGTGAGTGTGAAACACTTAATAATTACTATGAATGCCCTGCTTTCACTCTGCATAGTTTAATTTGGCAGCTTCAACTTGTAAGAAACTTTCTATTTATATTCTTATCACATTAACTGAAACCCACTTCTATGATCAGACTTATCGTCTGCTCTCTTCTAGTATTCGGAATATTATGGCTAAGAATCTCTGTGAAGTTGCAGATTTGTATAAATCAAAGTGTCGTCCAATATGTTCTTCAATGTTTTTCATATAAATGCATTTAAGTTTGGAATCCTATCAGTGAACACATAAATATGCTCATTAATTGAAGAATAACACAATGTGATTAGTTTTGAAATAAGCAAATACAGAAAGAGAAGCAAATCAAAATTCTGAATAGAAATTAATGTCTGTCGATGAACTACACATATGAGCCTGTTTAATTCTTTAAAGGACTCACAATCATCTTTGAAGCTCTGTGAGCGTAGCAGAGAAGGTTCCCTTGATTGCATCTTGAGCGCTCTATCCGACTCTGATTAATTCTTCAAGTTAG
This sequence comes from Odontothrips loti, assembly GCA_038380765.1. Taxonomy (NCBI): domain Eukaryota; kingdom Metazoa; phylum Arthropoda; class Insecta; order Thysanoptera; family Thripidae; genus Odontothrips; species Odontothrips loti. The sequence continues at coordinate 4,455,785 of CM076243.1, forward strand.
TTGAGTAACCCATACACTATAGAAGTATCCCATAAGAAATTGTTTAATAGTAATAATAGTAAGAGTTTAATAAAGAAGTCTAGAATGGAGCAAATTGTTCTGCTTGCTTAATTCACTTAAATGGGTATTTGTTTTGAGTGTGATTTATTTGGTTTCTTTTCTGTTCAGTCTGTTTTCTGTTTCAGGTCTAAAGGGAGAAGCTGCTATTATTTCTGTGAGGTTAAACATGTTGTAATACAATCTGAGTCAAAAAGACTCATTTCTCATGTACGTACCCTGTCCTGTGGATGGAAAATAAAATTGAAGTGAAGTGTAAATTTTAGTACTTGACTTGTCCTCCTTTCCATCAGAACTAAAATGAAAACGCAACCAATAAATGACAAAACCAAACAAAAAGTAAATAGAGTTGTCTTTATTTATGCTAAAGACTCCATGGGAATAATAAAACACAATAAAAGGATTATGATGATCCATTAAGGTAACTACCTAAAGGTACAAGAAAATAAGATTTTTTTAAAAGTCAGTCAGTACCATGAGATCTCACTCTTTGAGTCAAAAGCTAATGATTAGTATGCAGACTAGGTCACTAAGACTAGGTCACTTCTAAAAATGAGATCTTACTATTTTGATCACATGTGTGTGCTACAGACTTATACATAAGGTATAGAGAAAATATACTGTATTAAAGAAACAATACTGATAGTCAATCACAAACAGACTGTATGAAAGTAAGGACAAACCCATCTCTGAATTCTTGCCCGTTTTTTTGGTGCTCACAGCACAACTAGAGAGATAATAATAAAACCAATAAAAATTCTTAGAACATGGTATCACAATATCAGAGCTAATGCAATCAAACTTACAAAACTCCAAACCAAAAACATAATTTGTCCTTTCTTAAGGGAAACAGTAAAACTATAGAGATCAAAAGAGATAAAATTATATTATATTCCTTCCAAAGTAATGCAGTCAAACTTAATAATTTAACACCAAAAATATGATTCTAGAGGAAACCTGTCTCAAACAATAGATCTCTTTGCTCTGATTGCTGACAATAAAACTACTGAGAAAGATACAATTTCTTCGTTTGTAAAGGAACATCACTCAGAACTAATAATAAAGAAACCACAGTATGTAATCACAGAGATGTACATTATACAATAACGCTTCACTTCAGTAGTACGTAGCATCACATTTCTCAGAAACAAGTAATAACAAAAACAAAACTTACTTAGGTACTAAATCAATGGTAATATCAATGGTTACAAAGTAGTCACTCACTAACTTTAACCAACATAAAACTCATCTGCCCTCTTCTGACCTGGTTGTAAAACCTTCAGATTTTGATAAAAATCAACGTATTGGCGAGGCACAATACCTTTCTCACATAATTTCAGTAGATCGTCCCTCTTCAGTTTTGTAATGGGAGGTCCTTTGCAACCTTCTTTTGGAGAGAAAGTGAGTTAATTCACTGGGCGACCTGCATCCTTGGACTTCACTGAAATTGTTGTATGTTCACCATCACTTAAATCATACTTAACATTGATTGCCCACGGTGAATTATTGTGAGCAACCACAGCTTCGGTTACATCATTCCACCTGGCACCTGCAGGCCATGTAAGGTACTTGTCCGTAATAGTATGATAGTCTTTAATTTGTGCTGTGGAGATGCAGTTTACTTCATATGGTTTGCCAGTTACTTTGGCAGAAGCCATGATTTTGGACCAGTCTTCTGGTACATAAAGATTCTTGTTTCTGCACTCAGCCTCAATTCTTGCATGCATACCATCTGCTGCATTTTGGGTGTGACCTTTAACAAGGTAACGATGAATGATAGTCACCCCAAATTGTGCAGAGGCTAACAGATACATGGCATACAAGTGCCTGTTTTTATTTTGAGCAGCGCAATTGTCTGACCAAAAAATTATTGTCTTCTTTCCCTCTTCAGCTTTTTCTTTATGAAGCAAAAAACATAGGAAGCAATTTCATTTGCTCCTTTGTTGCCCACAGTCTCATCCCATGTGTAGCAGTGGCCTTGACCTGAACTCACATCAAAGATGGTGAAGTTAAACACCGACAGTTTCCTGCTGTAGTAAGCACCACTAGCATTTGTATGAGGAAGGAGAAGGACCTTCTGTAAATCAAAGTGCGCAAGCACCACAGTAGCATCTTTCTCTTTTTCATACTTTGATCTGTCTTCTTTTTCCAAATTGTTGGCAAAATCTTTTTTCAAAATGTGATATTCATAAACTTGCTGCTGTTCTTCAGTGAAGTTGTCACGATTCAGGTCATATTGAACACAATCATCACACAAATCCTTCCTTGGTTTAAAGAAGTTGATACGATGGTTGTTTTTGAAGTCATCTTCATACTGTCTCTTGGTGGCAATTTTTTTTCCATAATTCTTGTCAATTATCCACTCAGTGTACAATCTGTACATATTTGCTGCACTCTTGACACTAGTTTCCAAATATTCAAAGCTGGTTTCAGCTCTGCAGTAATGGGATTCCACTCTAGGAAATGACGCAATATGGTCAGCAATGGATTTGTGTACGTAATCAGGGATCATAACTTCCTTTTTTAGCCCCCCCCCCCCCCCCCCCCGTTTCTCAGGTGAAACCATATTCCTTTTGAGTGCCGTCTTAACCATGAAGTCACTGATTACTAAGGTATTGAGAAACATGGTTTGGCAGACTTTAACCATCTCACCATCAATTGGTAAGCTGTGTACTCTGGACCTTCTCTTGGATTCATGTTTAATTTTAGGCCGTACAGGAACGTGATCCTTTACACACATTCTGATGTATTTCCATTTTGACTCTTGATCTTTAGTCCGATAGAAATCTTGATGGATACGTTCCCTTTTTTCCTCAGATATTTTGGATGAGCATTTCAGCTTACAATGTTCACCACATGGTTCCTTCATCACTTTTGCGCTCATTGATTTCCCTTTCACAGTAACATAGGCCTGCCCTGCATGAAGAGCTGCCTTACGCTGGTTTTTGGCCCAGTCATCAGGGCACCTCACTCGCTTCTTTCCCTTAGGTGGGGCCTTTTCTCTGTCAACGCGCTTTCTTTGTGGTTACTGAATTTCTGCTACTATTTCATCTTGCAATAATTGAAACTCAGGTTCGTCTTGCAGTACTGGAGGAGGATATTCTTCAAAAAATATTTCAATGTCATCACCACCTTGCAACACTACTTGTTCTTGTTCAGCTGCAATTTGATTAGGGTCTTCTTGCAGGCCGTTCTGATGTGGTGCGATTTCTGTAACACCATGCAACAATACTGCTTCTGTTTCAGCTGCAACTTGAAGAGAGTCGTCTTCCAGTCCATTCAGTTGTGCCCCAATTTTATTACCACCTGAAAGGAATTACGATAAACTGGATTAAAAAACAAGCAGGATAAATAAACGAAAACTTAAAAACTCTCACCAGCCAGTTTAGCTGAAACCCGATCCATATGTTTTATAATAGTTTAAAAGACACAAAGAAATCTACACAAAAGATGAAAAAAAAATTACCTTTTTCTAGAATGAAAGGGATATCAGCCAAAGATACTGTTTCTCCAGAGGGGTCCACCGCAAAATTATTGTTGCCTGGGAGGAAAGAAAACCTATTAGAGTCTTCAACAGATTGATCACTTTAGATGTATGTACAGTGATACTGGAAGCTTCCACTTACTGTCTAAAGAAAGAAGTGTGTTGATATTGGGGTGGGTCAGAATTGAAGACTGTTGGCTGGAGTTATCCACACTCTGTGTTGTCTCATCCATAAAGCCTTCACAGCCTGAAGGAATAACCAGTAAAGGAAAGCCATGTGGTGTGAACCTTGGTGTATGATCCTAAGTGTTCACATCCCTCTCACCATGATCAGCTTTCTTGTCTACAAAAAAAAAAAAAAAAAAAAAAAACACAAGTAAGGTCATTGAGCTCAGGACCAGTATGAGGAGGATTCACCATGAACTATTTTACTCAAATTATTCCAAAACTCTGCACAAAAAATCATTATGAAATGTTGTTATACTGTCACTCATTTGTCATTACCTCTTGATTCTGTGTTTTGAATTTCAACTTGGATTGATTCAGCATCAACAGCACTTGAGCTGGCAACAGAAGTATTGAGCGTTCCAGTCTCTCTTGTTTGCAAGCTCACAATCTCAGAGACTGACTTCACTGCTTCAGAATAATTTTGACCTGTAACAAAAATAATAGTTCTCACTTTTATTTTTAACTTCTTGTACATCACCATACCTATAAGAAAATAAACAAAACTTGCACTCACAGTGTGGAACTTGAGGCAAGCTGACTTCAGTTTGGTTTATCAGAGTGGGTTGTTGTGGGATCAGCATCTCGCCATGATCAGCCTTCTCATCTAGAAAAAAAATAACAGAAGTATATTCTGGGATATTTAACAATAGATGTTTTAAAACACAACCAAGTCATTACAAAGAGCTGTTAAAACTGTCACTCATTTGTCATTACCTCTTGCATCTGGGTTTTGAATGTCAACTTGGATTGATTCGGCATCAACAGCACTTGAGCTGGCAACAGAAGTATTGAGCGTTCCAGTCTTTCTTGTTTGCAAGCTCACAATCTCAGAGACTGACTTCACTGCTTCAGAATAATTTTGACCTGTAACAAAAATAATAGTTCTCACTTTTATTTTTAACTTCTTGTACATCACCATACCCATAAGAAAATAAACAAAACTTGCACTCACAGTGTGGAACTTGAGACAAGCTGACCTCAGTTTGGCTTTTCAGAGTGGTTGGATTGGGTGCTTGCTGGAACAATAGTTGTCTCCTATAATGTGCTGTAGAACAAAGAATGACAATGTGACATCTGAAAGGTTAAAATAATTTTTTCATCACTCTGAGATCAGTTATAAAATTTGAACTTACTAGATTTAGGAACTGAACTGATTTTCCTCTTCTTAATGACTTTGTTTGGTGGAGAACTGTCTAAACATTTGGGAAACAATCAGTTTAGTGAGACAAAACTAATCAATAAATGAGATGAATGGTCCTAACTTGTTATTTACATCAGGAACCAGTTTAAATAATGAGGGAGAAAGAAGTAATTGTCAAAGTCAAGCTAAAGGTACAAAGTGAAATAGAAACATCAGCATCACTTACTTTGGGAAGAAATTGTTGATGCTGGAGTAGATGGGGGAAAGAGAGTTGAGGGCCCTCCACTTGGTGACAAGTCTGGCCATGGATACCCTGGAACAAGAGGAAAATTTTGGTAAACAATACCAGTAGTAGGGTCAAGGAGACCGGATTAGAAAAACTCACCATGTTTCTGCAGATAGGAGATGTCCGACATGGGTAGAGATCGGGCAGGTGAAGTTGCAGCTGGTGATGGTTCAATACGGTCCAAATTATGTGGTGCATGTTTGGCAGAGTTAGCTGAAAACAACAAAAAACTTTAGATACTTCATATTTTAGAACTGTCTCGTGATTCATCGTGTGATCGAGAGCGGTCTCTGGTGGTCGACGGTAGCGCGCTCTGTCGTCTGGGCACGGAACTACTGACCTAACCTCACTCCGATGAACTTAAAATATTTATTCTCAGCTCACATTGAATGAAAGGAGTACTAACTACTTTTCAACTTCTGGGGCAGGCATGAGAACGGTTAAATATATTTAAATTTACTTGTATTTGGTTATTTGGTTCTACCCAGGTCCGGGGAGGTGGGGGGTGGTTAGGGGGGACAAGGGCGAGGAGGGGCAGTGCAGCCGGCCACGCGCATGCGCGCATGCGCAGTGCCGTGTTTTTGTAGTTCCGTGCCCAGATTGCAGAGCGCGTTAGCGTCGAATCGGTCATTTCCCTTTTCCGCCGCCGCCGATCACAACTAGAATAATAACGATTGTTTGGAACGAGTCATGCAATAACGATGGTTTGGAACTGCGGGAGAGCCAATGCAAGGGTTTGAATCCGAGCAAAAAAATAACTTGTGTTTGGATAGGAGCCGTCGATTTCTGAGGCATGTAGCACACCGTTTTGCAATAAAAGCCACATTACATCTTGTACACACATTAACGTTGATTTGACGATCTTTCGTAAGTTTCAATTACGCGTACAATCCTAATCGAAGTGTGAATATACTGTGCGGTTCACATCGTTTAGCAAAACACTTCATTTAAGATTTGTGACCTAGCTTATGCAATGCATTTCAATTCCTCACTTAAGTCCTCTTTCAATTAATTGCAGTGTCTGCAATAGGACTGCGACAACGTCGCCGACAAACGCAGAAGTTGATGAAATCAGAGGCGAGGAATGTTCTTGGTAGGTAGTCAAAACTCAAATTTTAATGGTCAACTGGCATCGTTTCTTTTAATTTTCAAGTACTTTTAACGTATGTTTTCCCAATGCTGGTGGCTCTAAAACCGCGAATAAGACGTCGAAAAAGACGGACCACTTTAAGCAGGTCAGGGCACGAAGGCGGGAAGAGGAGCAAAGGCAGAAAGAGGAGAGGAGTCGGGAAGAAGAAAGAAGGCGGGAAAAAGAAAGAAGGCAGGAAGAAGAGAGGAGGGATGAGAACAAGCGTGGGAACGAGTTACCACAAAAGCGTCCTTAATTGTCTGCATAAGCAGTTGGTACGTATACCATTTACCATGAACACTTTAAATATGTATGACTTATGTATTACTGTCAAGTTACAGTCCCCGCACATATTTAGTCCTCAGATCGTTGATACAAGCCCGGCTCCTGCCCTTTCTAAAGAAACGTGTCAGGACGGGCTAAAAACGAAGCATTTGGTCCAAAATATTTTAGTTTCATTTTGGTGGCGAACCTTAAAGAGAGATGCAGCAGATTATGTGAAGAGCTGCAAATACAGAAAGTAATCCTCGCCAAAAACCAGGCTTATTGGCACCAACGCCGCCAGACAAGATGTTTTCACAAATTTCATGTGATTTCGTCGGAAAATTAAAAGCCAGCAAAAGGGAAAATGAACACGTATGTATAATTGTTGATTACTACACAAAATTTGCAAAGACTAGAGCTGTCAAAACTGCTGATACGAAAACTGCCATAGAATGTTTAGAGTCCTATATGCCAAATTTTGGATTATGTGTTTCATATACGACGGACAGCGCTGCCTATTTCACCTCATTTTCATTTCAAAAAATGCTTAATAAATGGCACATTTTCCATAAGGCTTTTAGACGAGTTCCCTATTGCAATGGTCAGTGTGAGAGGACCGTGAAGTCACTGAAAGAAATGCTATGTCAATTTCTTTTACAGGTTGAAGGTGACTTAGACTCATATTTGCAATTCGCTACTTTTCTGTATAATGTAAATTACCATGACACTATTAAGTGCAGCCCATTTTTTGCTGTTCATGGGTACAACCCTACAACTCCTGGTATTTTGCAACTTTTGCCAAATAGTGATGAGAGTTTGGAGAACAAGCTCCGAAGACATTCCAAATTGCTCACAGATTTAAAATTTAAGGATACAGAAAGCACAAGTTCAGCATAAGCAGGCCTATGACAAAAACAGACAAGAAGTACAATACACTATTGGACAAATGGTTCGAGTGAAAAATGAGTCTGATGACATACCTTGGCCAAAGAAAAGAATTGCTTGGCTTGGACTTAACAAGATAATTGGAAAAAAATCTGATCGATTTTATTTTGTTCTTATCAAAGATACAGATGAAAATGGAAAAGTCAATGAAGTTGTCAAAGAGTTCCATGTGATAAATATCAGGTTCTATTGTGATATTGTGATTTGCAACTCCGAGATATTCATTCTCAAAACGACCAAATTATCAATCATGTTAATGGCAACGTTCTAAATGCTTCTGTAGACCATGTAATCGCTCACTGTATTTCAGCAAACAGAAAAATGAGTGCTGGCATTGCCAAGACAATAAATGAAAATTTCAGGTTTAAATACCTCATTTGTACAGAACAGTGTACGGTAGGCAATGCAATCCGTGTAAAATCTCAAGGTAGAACTTTCTACAACCTGGTTACAAAAGAATTACATTTTGAGAAACCAGCCTATGCAAGTTTGGAAAAGTCCTTGAATGTCTTAAAAGAGGAAATGCAGGCAATGCTGAGAAATTTTTGTCTATTTCCAAAATTGCTTGTGGTCTTGACTCTTTGGAACTAACACTAGTACTTCAGATTCTACATAAATTGTTTCATAATTCAGGTATTCAAATTTCGATGTATCACTTCACTCCCTCAACTGATTGTAAATTAATTACAGATTTTCGGGGCGAGTATGCTTGTCTCAAACTACTTTCCGAGTCAAATTCTTGTTCGTGGTAACTTGATTTCATCTGTTGAAAATGCGTATCAATCAGAAAAATCAGCTTATTCAGAGGACTTTGACTAGATTAGACGGGCAGAAAATTACAACATTGCCAGGAAGCGAGCAAAGAAAATTAAAATTAGGGAAGATTGGACGGAGATAAGAGAGAGTCATATGAAACTTTGTGTAGCTACTAAATTTGCTTCCAATCCCGTTTTGGCGGACAAACTAGAAAAGACAGGAAATAAATTTATTGTCTATGAAAATGAAGAATGTGATACTTTGTATGGTTCATGTGTCTGTGATTATCATTTGCGCAAACCGGGTAAAAATGGTTTAGGACTAATGCTCTTGGCTGTGCGATCCAACTTGCAATCTGGAGAAGCCTCTGCTTTGTCTATACCGCAAATTTCCATCTAGGTATCGGATGGATCGGCTAGAAAGTAATCACTAGTGTAAGTTAGTGTAATTTTGCTATCTATAAGTTAGTGTAAGTTTAAAGTAAATGAGAGTAAGTTTTTTTCTGTAAGTTACTGTAAGTGCTTTTGGGCGTAGGCACGTAGTTCGTAGTTAGTTTGGGTAGTACTGCGACATTTCCCTTTTCCCTTCCTTTCCTCCCGACCACCAAGGAAAACCGCGCGCGTTTCGTTCGACGTCTCGAGGCACGGCCTAACCCGCCGTGCGCGTACGCTTTGCGGGATGCAGCGCTCGAGGCGCGTTCCCCGTGAGGTGCTGCCACCTACCGTCGTGCTCATCAACTCGCACGACTGGCAGCTGGACGTCACGCGCGGCCATCGCGAGTCAACATCTGCATGGTCAGCATCTGACCGCTCTCCCGCTGGGCCTCCGTCAACTGAGCCCCAGCGCGCGCACTGACCCGAGCCGGCAGCTGTCAAATAGCCCGCCTCGGATCTGTCTTCGTTCTCTTCGCCATGACTCCTGCAGGACCTTGCAGTCACCCAGTTACCCACTAAAGTCACTGACTAAATCATCTTCGGGTCACAGCGACAGCGAGGCTGCTGACAGCCACGCCAGGGTAGACGATTGAGAATCTTTTCGAACACGCTCCGCTTAATTTAATGCACTGCTTGCAACGTGCCATTGCCATCACGTTCGAACGTCCCAACGCTGCCGCCCGGGGCACGATTTTAAACTCAGCACGAACCTCCTCAGTCTGGGCTGCGTGGCGTGGAGTGGCGCCCCCTCTTGGTCTTGCCAGCTCGAGCCACAAGCGGTGTCCGGTACCGACCGCTGAGACCCCCTCACCCCCACTCTCCTCTCCCGCTCTCGACGCGGTGTGCAAATGAGAGCACGCAGCGTTGACGCATGGTCGGTCAACCTCCTCACGCACTCTGCGGCACTGGTCTCTTTCCTCCTTCATTGGCTCTAAGACAAGCGAATACAGGCTAACCTACCCTGCTTCTGGATTTCTGAGGGTGTCCTACCCCTACACAAAGTGAGTGGCTTTACAACGAACAAATCGCACATGAACGCCTTTCTTATTTGCCATCGAAACGTGAGTACCTGTTTTATTTGCAAGTCTAACGTGGGCTCCTCTTAAACCAGCAAATACAACTGAGCGCCTCTTAAAACGACAGCCACAAGTGAGTGCCTTTTGAATCGGCAGCCACAACTGAGCGCCTTTTAAACTGACAGCCTCAACTGAGTGCCTTTTGCATGTAGGTATCGAATTGTTATCTGCCCTAAATGTAAATTCAAATCGTCATTTCAATTTTTCGGCCCTTAGTTTGAGCGAAGAACGGGACGTTCTTCTCCCAGAGGGGAGGATGTGAGGGTGGCGCTGGCATTCAAACCAGCGCGGGCTCGAAAAGACGAACTGGCGATATATGCTGAGCTAGCACTAGCGGCGAGCGGCCGAGCCCTCGCCGCGACGAGCCTAGTCACACGCAGGCAGACGTGTCTCCGGCCTCGGACGAACAACATTGGCAGTGTTTGGTGGTTTCCCTAATCCAAAATCGAGTCCTATCAGTTAAACGTAGCCTTGATCCCCCCCGTCTGTGCTACACTCAGCCGTTGTGGGTTTTGTCGGTAGGCTAGTCGGAGTTAACATGAGAACCTCCAACAGTAAAGTAACGCCAGGCAAGACCCATTAACTACTCGACCCCAGGTTACCTATCTCAAATTGCTCCCCATAGGACCCCCTACCTACCCTCAAAGTCTGTCCCGAATTACGAGACGCACCCTGTATGTTGTTTTAAGATCTACAACTGTTAAACCAATAAACCGCGCGGAATGGCAATCGGGAAGGCTTAAATAACAGGTGGCTTTTGAAAAAATGGAATGCCTCTTGGTGAAACACGGCCTGGTCCCTCAGCGGTGGCAGGACGCGGGGGCCCGCGAGGCCGCTGAGGGACCTTTCGGAGGCCTTTTCCAAACACGCTCGAACTCCTGCAAGGCAATAAATTAGAATGGACTCGCCCTGCTTGTTAGCGAACTCACCTATTTTTCCTTGCAGTGTCTGACGAGGAATCAAGCACGGTTTGGCTTGAAAGACCGCATGGCCAGCTACGCAGATGACGACGAGGTGGCCAAATAGTTACGGTGGACAGCTTGTATCCCTCGCTGTTCTGCTCACCACATCCCCATGGCCTGGGAATTGATTTGGAAAAGGGCCGGAGAGGTCATTGCTGACACAGCGGAGGAGGAGGACAAGCACTTATAATCACTTATCTTCGGTACCTCTCCTATTTTAAAAGACAATGGATCGAAAACACCAGCATTAGCCACGAGGAACATGTTTTCTTAACGAGCGGGGCAGAGTCACTGCATAAAAAAACTCAACACCGTAATCAGAGATGCTCGGCCAACACTGTGGACCTTCTATGGTAAGCCATGCCAAATCAAGTGCGCTCAATTCCCCCCCCCCCCCCCCTTCAAGAAATTAGGTTCCACTGCTATAAATCCTATGAATATCTTTTTTCTTTTTCTTTCCAGCTGTGATCCGACAACTGAAGAGATAAATTTTCAAAGCCTATGGCATGGCCAACAAGCAGGGGCTCCGGCAATTTCGGTTCAAGCAGAAGGCAGTAAATGAAAAATACGTGTTTGTCGATGTTGACATTGTGGAGGCCAAGAGGATTTGCCAAGACCCCGCACAGCTCCACCACTTTTTGGGGAAGTGCATGCCCACAATCAGGGAGCACATAGCCTTTTTTGGCAACTTCAGCGAGGACATGGAAAGACCCGAGTACGGATCGATGTGTATACAAATTTTAAATGCAGTCCGGATCTCGCTGTAGTGCCTAAAGAAATAAGAGGTATGTGCTGTGTCTACAGGGCTTACATCATACCTGGCGTGGAGGAGCTGCCTGGCTTGGAAGTGGAAGAGGAGGGAAGCAGACGCCTGGGAGGAGGAAGCCGAGGAGGACCCCTCGGACGTCCAGGCCACTTCATACTCCAGTTCTCCTCTTTCGCTCCAGGACGATGACTTGGAAATGGAAGAGGAGGATGAAGTTGACGCCACGGAGGTGGAAGCCGAGGAGGACCCCATGGACATCGAGGCCGCTTCATACCCAAGCTCTCCACTATCAGTCCAGGCACTCCGCTCCTTTGGAGGCAGTTCCGATTCGCTATGGCCATTGGGCTTCGCACCAAATCATGATGAAGACGAAGGTAAGTAAACGGTAACGCTTTCGCAGCTGTAAATAGGGAAAATAAATATTATACTACATATTCTACCATGAACAAAACTGATGGTTTGGGATTTAGTGCTAAGCCCTATGAATTTCTTTGACAAATCTTTCTTTTCCTCAGGTACTGCACCGAAAGGAATTGGACAAAGTCCTGACGTCATCGCATTCAAGCGTCCTGCTTGCTCTAGCGAACAGGCTATAAATCTTCCAAAACGGACATGCATTGACTCAGATTCGACCATGGGTATGTACATGTACAATAGGATGGTACAAATTTTTTTAAATCCGACAAAGAACTTGCACGAATCACACGAAATACTTTCTCTCTGTACAGTTGTCCCACAGGCTACAAGTATGGCCCTATCAAGGCCCAAGGGAAAAAAACAGGAGAAGAAAATGAAGAGGGCACAACAAAGAGGCACGTTTCCAATATCTTATTAACTCATATATATAACTTTGTTAGTTAAACGAAATGATTATAACACTTGCTTTTGTTTCTTTCATCAGCTCAAATGAAATTTGGCACAACTAATTGTGCGGAAGTGGCTGAATCTAGTATTTCCAACAATTCCAATGTGCTAAATGAGTCAAATGTGAAGAAATATGGTCCCCAAAAGTCAGCCCGTAGACAAGAGAAAAAGAAAATTAAAAGACATAAAACAAGAAGAGTAGAAAAGGAGAAAAATGGAGTTACTGTAGACAGGACACAGGCAGAAGTTACAATCAACAACATAGAAGAGAAAATACAGGAAGATAACAGCAGAGAAGAATAAAATAAGAAGAAGAAAATGGAGGAAGAGGAAAAGAAAATTGAAAGTGAGATGAAGAAAATGGCGGAAGACAAGAAGAAACTGGAAGATGAGTAGAAGATAGAGGAAGAGAAAACAAAATGGATGGGGGGAAAAGGATTGAAAAAGAGAAGAAGATAATTGAGACAGAGAAGAAAAAGATTGAAGAAGAAAAGAAGAAACTCGAGTTAGAAAAGAAGAAATTTGAAAAGAAGAAAACACGGGAGGGAGACAAGAAAATAGAGGAGGGGATGCAAGAAAAACAGGAAGAGCAAAAAGCCTCATTTATGAAAGGCGAGTAGTGTCGCACCAATCTTACCTATCTTAAACATATTTTTTGAACGAGGACGTTCAGATATGTTCAAAACACAGTGAACTGTGAATCTCAAGATGCATGGAATTATTAAAATGAATATCTGTTCCAGGTGGACGTGTACCAAGGGAACTTCCAGGGCGGGGCGTGTCTTCTAACCCTTTCAATTGTAAGCAACTAATTTTATTTTGACAAGTTCTTGAAATTAGAAGGTTACTGGAAATAATTTAGTCTTGTTCTTTTCCAGCCAATCCTTAGGACTTCCATATAATGCAAATGAGATGACGGTAATGGTTTGGTAAAAGTATATGTGAACTGTAAAGTCTACAAAATGAAAATTAAAAACCTTTTTGAAATGAAAAGTCTAGTGATTTCCTTGTCCCTTCATCACAGTAAGGCAGCATCTCTTCCACTCTGGCATCACTCTGACAATGGCATCACACTTCTACACATGTCTCCTGAGGCAACTGTAAATGAACACAAAAGTTGTTAATACCAATTCTGAAAAAGAAAGCTCTATAGAGCAAGACAACAACTAAGGGGCCACCCTAGAGAATGAATTTTGGTGGGATCACCCAACTTATTTTGTGATTGCAGAATCAGGGATCAAAAATAAACAAAATTGGGAAACATGTACTTCAGTTGTGAGAACAACTGAAGTCCAGTAATAACTATGCATGTAGCAAGTTCTCTCACTACAGCTGGCTGACTTATCAGATGCATAGCACTTTCTTAAGCAAGATAAGTTAAGCTGAGCTATGGAGACTGCCAAAACACTCAAATTTGCCTCAAGGCTAAGAAGTGAGGAAAATGTCATCTTAAATTGTCTGTTTGCTGATTTGTTCCATGTGGGCACTCATTGAGAAGTTTATCAGGTCACGAGTTGCCTTGAAAACCTTATCTCAAAAGTTAGAACAACAAACATTTGAGGAGGTGTCATATTTATTGAATTATAAAAAAACTTACAAACTGAGTGATCATGGACCAGTGATGTTCTTGTAATTTCCTGAAGTCAAATAAGGATCCATTGTAGCTCTGATTTTGCAATAGCATTCGCACCTTCGAAGACGAGTCGTCCCAGGCAGATGTCTAAAAATGAGAAGAAAGCCACCTTCAGCAAGCATGTTGAAAAATAGAAATGAGACACGTAAAATGAGGCACCTCCATGAAGGCAACTACATTAAACAGTTAAACAAGTTCATAGACTTAATAACTGTGTGTTCGGAACCCAAGAGGCGACTAGGTGCCACTCAATACCGGCCCAGCCCCCGACCCACAACAGAGCTCGTGTTGGCTCAAGTTGCGCAGCAGCGACGCGGAAGACAGCAGCGCTATCTCTGCGCCAGTCAGCGCCCGGCGCGGGTACTCAGAGACTTCCGCGCAGCCAATGGCGACCCGTCCCTTCAGCGTTCCCTGGCGCGGGAAATACAGAGTAGCCCGATAGCAGAGACTGGGGCTGAGCGCGCCCGTGGACAGACCCAGCCAACCCTAATGTCACAGACAAATTTTGCAATAATGCGACGAAAAAGCAGGACTTACCCTGACTGAGCGCGAAGACCAGAGAAGCCATCTCATCATTGAATGTTGACTGCACGCAATGTCACTAATGTCAACAAAATTGTCGAATGCAGATTACGACTAAAAGACGTTCCATTACAACTGACAACACCTGTAGACACCTACTTTCTGCGAGGAGCAATAGAGTTTCAAGGAGAACTTGCAGCTCAGAAAGGAACGTTGGGACATTGCCGATCTTGAGTGTATGAAAATGGTAAATGGTTGCTCTTCGATGACCTCAGAGATGACCACATGCCCTGTGACACAGAGGAAGAAAGACGTACACATTTCCTTGCGTACACTGTTTAAAACTTCTTCCCTGGACACTTCAGGAGCGACAGCATTTGATGATCAAGCGTTGAGACCACATCCAAGAACTTGAATGCTGAGATACTAGCACGTCCGAACAACATGGTGATGAGGCCCCGTCATGTGTTCCTGAAACAGCCCTCAGGGTTGCTTGAATACTACACCCGTCAACAACATTAGCGCCGCACTTTTTCAGAGCCTGTCATTTCGTTCCCAGTGGACCTAGTGCGTTCAAATTTTGAGGAGGCATGTCTCAAGGGTCCTTCCCGAAGTCCCCGAAACCGCAACTTTGTTGATTAATTCTGAGGGGTTGAACCACCCCCATGGTCGAAAATCGGTCGTCGTAGGCCATTTGTGGCTGGTTCTGATCATTTGTGGACGACCCCGAACATTTGTGGATGTTCCCAAGTGGTCGTAGACGATTTGTGGCTGGTTGCGGTACTTTGTGGACGGTCAGATATTTTTGTGGACGGCCCTGAAACTTTGCGGATAGCCTCAGTGGTCGTTGACCATTTTGGCCGGATGTGTGAATGGATCATTTGTAGACGGCCCCCAACGTTTGTGGATGGTCAACGTTTGTGGATAAGTGGTTGTTGACGAGTTGTGGCTGGGTGTGGTACTTTGTGGACGGCCCCCGACATTTGTGGATGGTCCCAAGTGGTTGTGGACGAGTTGTGGCTGCATGTGCTCATTTGTGGACGGTCCCCCACGTTTGTGAACGGCCGTAAGTGGTTGTGGACAAGCAGCGGCGGGGTGTAGAGTCGGATGAGTTTAAGCTGAACTGGGGTCCGAGTTTGTGGCCCACAAAGTTGTAGCCACAAACAGGGACGTCAACTAGAGGTCATCCATAAAATATTTCTGCAGGTTAAAGCATGTTGTGCACCCCCCCCCCCCCCAATTGGTCCGCCTATGTTCGTTTTCAAAGCCCCCCCCCCCCCGCCACAAATTCCCTCCTCTGACCGCGGACGTATTTTACGGATGCATTGTGTTCAATACGGCATTCCACATTATCCGAACCGGAACCAGAGAAGAACATCATGACGCCGTAAACTGTGTCCGATATGACAAATCGAGGCGGTGGAACGCCCTCACGCCAGCGTCAATCCCATTTCGGATTCCCGTATTTAGTTTTGTGACGGTGATTATCTCCAAGATACGGGGGGAAAGTGTCTTGAATGTGGGCTTGACTGCTGGTACTGTGTGGGAACGATCCACATCACCTCAGTCTGTTCAGAAAGGTCTTGTTGACATGTTGTTGGACTACCACTGCGATTTGTCATACCTTACACAGTTTTGGCACTATCTTGTTCCGGTTTGATTGTAATTAAAATTACTGATTGAGTTTAAACCACCGCTTGATTTTGCAGTATCAGAGAGTGTGTGTGACGCAGACTGATGGCAGCTCTCTTGGTGTCTCTATGCCAAGCACCTCGACTGCGTCTTCTGCTCCCCTTTCATGTGCTGCATTCTCTTGCACACACCAGCAATCAGCTGTAAGTGAATCATTCTCTAACCTATATGCTCCCAATATATCAATCTCTGATGTTTACCATGAACTTCAAACTGAAAGTCATTTTGATATTAAATGCTAAAAGTTCAGCAGGTATAACATATTTGATGCTGCCTGTATGAATTATCTTTGCAATTCGTAGCACGTATAAATTTTGAGTTCAGTATCGGGTTTCTCCTCACCTGTCCTATCATGATTTCCAACTAAAATGAGAAAAATTTGACTAGTTCGCGAAAGAATCATTCCTTTTGGTCTGATTGGTGTTCAAATATACATTTTGTCTATTTTTTGGTATGTCGAATTTTACTGCGTTGGCCTAGCGGCTTCAAATTTGGTATTTCGGCGTCTTTTTTAGTCGCGAACACGATAGGCTATGAAATCCGGCGATCCTAGCACTTTTAAATTTCACCATAAAACACGATATCAAAGGTTAGAAAGTGCACCTTGGACAGCTCTAGTAGTCAACAAATGACGATCGCATCAACATGGTTCGGGCGCCATCTAGCGGTGAGTACAGGAACCAACATGACGAATCCCCCGCCCCCACCCCTTACCACTGGGCTGCCTACAGGGGACTCGACAGGTTTGGTTTCACTCACAACACAGTGAACCACTCCAAAGAGTTTAAATCCGCTGATGGTACCTGTATCAAAGGTATCGAAGGTTACTGGTCTCGCCTAAAGCAATTTTGCCGACACGGTAATGTTCTAAAAAGCCAATTGCTTGCAGAACATATAGCTGAGTTTATGTACCGGCAACACTTCAGGGGAACTCCCAAAGAGCGCCTGGACTCATTCCTTACCCATCTGCGGGAGAGGTACACTTTTTAGCCTTAAGTTTTGATGTGTGATCTACAGTATTTTGATTTTTATTCTGTGATACTTTATGTGATACATTCCTTTTTAAGGGATAATGATACTTGTATTTTGTGTTCTTTGCCATTCTGTGTTTAATTACATGGCAATTTATTATTTTCTTCTCCAATTGATACAATACTGACATTAGAAGTGAATCACAGGATCAATTACGACTTAACATTTAAATCCTGTGTTCCCCAAACATTGACCCTTCTAAATAACACAAAATAAATATCTGAAAATATTAGAAATACAGAAAATATAATAGAAGTGTCATTTATTTGTTGCGAGCTATCTTGAAACTACTCTCCGTCTGAAAACCAATTTTTCTAGGTGTGGTTTGAAGTAGAATTGTAATTGTAATAAATCGAATAATAATACAGTAATTAACTACCCCCCGCGTGCTCCTTTAACGTTACCCCAACAAACAGAGTGCTATGATGAGATATTGAGTAACACAGGCCACGTAGCAGACACAGACTTTGAGTTGTCGTAGCTGGTACAAGGAATATACAGGGAGCGGGCCCCCATGTTCACAGTTACGCATAGCTAGCTGAGGCTGGCCCCTCCCTCGCTCACACCAAAAACTTGTACCGCTACACGCGGAAGCCGATTTTGTAAGGTTTCAACCTTTAAGAAAAAGATGTCAGACTGAGAAATCGATATCTCCACGACTTCAACCCTTAAAACGCTACGGCATGTACCCCTACAAGCCATTGTTAAGAAGTGAGACTCAAAGGCCCTTTCAGTTCCAAAAAATACTATTACACTTCGTGAAATACTGGTAGGCCCGGAGTGTCACAAAACTGGATTTGGATTCAATTTTTATAATCCTTTATATTCGTTATTCGTAATTTTTATTTGGTAGCTCTTACTTAATTTTCAATAACGGAGGAAACGTAGGTGATTTGAAGTTTCGAAGTTTTTTGTTTTTTTTTATATTAAGTTTTCACTTCAAAATGCAGGTGAGACAGACGGGAAGACACCGCGTTATACGGGAAATGTCATAGTGTACAGCGACTGAACACATTATGTAAAACGGGAAATGTGAGGGAAATTGTGGCGAGACTTCATTGTCGATAGGTTGGCTGGTCGCGGCGCGGCCCGCGGCCCCCTAGTTTTCACTGGCACTGACCGGTCGGCACATCGACAATGTTCCGCTCTGAGGCTTGTGCCTCTCGTTGCATACTCTAGGGTCCGAAGCGGTCACGACTCTTGAGTTGCCTCCCTTTTAACCAGAGCTCGACTCGGCTCGGCACATCAACAATAAGGGCTGTTTCACAAGAAAGGGAGAGGTCCGATTTTTAGCGGGGCAGGAGAAGGATGGATGATACTGACGCAGCCAGTGGACGAGCCGAGCACGCTAGCTCTGTCTTTTTCTTTCGCTATTGGATGGAGGGAGAAAGCTGAATTTGAACTCGGTTTTGAGACTGTCTGCTGCATTTCTGGAGTGTAAAATAACGTCCGACGCCTTTGTATGGGTACTAAGCGAAAGTCAGCAAGGTCTTACAAACTTCTCACAGAGACTTTCGGTTTTGGCGTAAGGGGCACCATAGGAAATTAAAAAAAAAAAGTCCAATCTTCAGTGAAACTATAAGGTCACTCCGTGCCTAAAAAGCCTGGAAACGATGGCGCGTCGCATTTTTTTGATGTTTCTGCTACCTGCGCTCAGCATCAAACCATTTGTGGGCAGTGTTTTTTTTTTTCTAAATGGCTTGCAGGGGTACACGCCGTAGCATTTTAGAGGTTGAAGTCGTTGAGATATCGACTTCTCAGTGTGACATCTTTTTCCTAAAGGTTGGAACCTTACAAAATCGGTTCCGCGCCTTCCTACCCCTATCAGGAGAAACCACCCTTCACGGCGATTTTCGACAATGGGGGTGGTTCAACCCCTTAGAATTTATCAACAAAGTTGCGGTTTTGGGGACTTCGAGAAGGACCCTTGAGACATGCCTCCTCAAAATTTGAACGCACTAGGTCCACTTGGAACGAAATGACAGGCTCTGAAAAGTGCGGCGCTAATGTTGTTGACGGGTGCAGCATACTTCCCCAAAAGTTGGAGAAAGCAAGGCTGGGACAAGCGATACGAGTAACTCGTGTTTTGGAGCCCGAACGAGGATGACTCACCCCACTTAATTTTGGAACGTGTTGCTGAAATCCCGTCCTTTGAAGCGGCGACTGGGCGGGAACAAGACGGCTATCACCGAGCGGTTGTTCTCATGGTGAATGGTGAGTGGCCAACGCGCCCACATGTCCTTTGTGTTCGTTCACTGATATTTCAATTCGTCATGTAAATCATGTATTAGTGCAACAGACTTAAATATTTCAAAATGTGCATTGCCAAACTAAAATATAACGGTTTTTTTGATCCCTTTTTTAAAATGTGGTTATGTTTTGCACTACCAGCTCTGTGGCAAAGGCTAGAGATGGGTAGGATGGGATAGGGCAGGTTCTCTGCCCTCTGTGATAACATTTGTGTCACATCAGACATTATTAATACTCTACCCTCATTATGCTGAAAATAATTATTATCATCACCTTGTCAAAACTCAATCGTGCAAGCCATTGCGTCATATGTGAACCATCAAGGCCTAGCTTTGGTTGACTGTGTATGAAGCCGGAGGTAGTAATTCTATTGCTTTGTTTGTTTATGTTCTGTGTTTCCAGAAACATTGGCAGAGCTGGATGAAGCTGCAGCCAATTAGAAAACCCTGTTTCTATCCAGACGTTTACCTCATTTGATGACCCGAATAGGGCTGAGGAGGCTAAGGACCCCAGGAACAAACCAGTGAAAACTGTTTCAAAGTCAAAGCCAGTAGGTTTGTGTGAGTGTAATGGAGGTATCCACAGAAGTTCTGTATTCTAATTTGTTTCATTTGTCTTACAAAAAAAGGTGCTTAGAAGAAGCAGAAATCAAAGTCGAAGGGCTTAAATCTATCAGCCACGCTCCACAATGCTGGACCAGGCTTGTCTGCGAGCCTTGCTAAACGCTTCCATTTGAGTAGTGAGTGTTCTCTCTCATAAATTTATTACTTAACAATACCAAGCTGCCCGCTATCATAGCCTTTCTCTCACAAGCCAATCATGTGAATGTGAACTAACTGCCCGGCTCGGCTCTGCCTGTCCGCAAACACAACACTGCACGGCACGGCAGGTGAATGGACTAGCTCTGGGCTACCGATTCCCTTGACACTATCAGTTCCATCAATGTTATATTTGATTCAGCTTCTATATTAGAATTAACATCTCATAAGGCAATTTCGTTTTAACAATTTAATTTGGAAGAAAAGCAAAGAAAGTAAAAGAAAAACAGACCAACCACAACAGTGCCATCTGCATCCAGAGGCAACACGATCACCTCCTTTCCGGAGAGCCAATTCCTGATAATCTCCTCTAGGACCCGAACTCTCATTGCATTTTGCCTTCCACCCGTTGGCGAGATCAAGTCTGAGATTTCAGTGCAGAGCTTGAGACAATGTCTGTACCTCTGATCCTTGGTCTTAGCTTTCGGTGGTGCTGGGGTCTGATTTAAAAGGCTCTGCATGGAGACAGGAACAGGCCTGGACGCACTGGCGCTCTCGTTGAACCCTTGACGCCACCTGGGAGGCACATCATCCAGGTTTAGAAGTGGATCACCTCACAAGAACAAACTCGCCCGTCCCTTCCGTCAACCGCGGTGCCAGTTCCGCTGCGCTCCACCGGCACCTCACCTCGGTTCGACAGGGGGGTTTGGCCTGCCGGCGGCGTTTGCGGGGGCCTTCGGCTCTCCGCCTCAAGTCTCCCTAGAAGTGCTCAAAAGCAGATGTATTTGGTACGATTAAAATCGTTAACCTGACCCCGTCCCTGTGCGCGCCGCGATGGTAATGGGGTGCGCGCAGCGGCCAACCCAAACCTCAAAAAAACAAAAACAGGCATATTTGTATTAATCAAAAATACGAAATAAATCGAAAATTGTTGCCACCGTACGTGGTTCTACGTTGAGAAAGGAGTTTATCCTCCAAATTTGAAGTTTTTCTGTGAACGATAAGTCGGCGTACACACGTCCGCCCGAACGAACAAACAGTCGGCATCAGACTATAAGCCCGGCTCCTGATGTTTCTAAAGAAACGTGTCGGGACGGGCTAAAAAGTAAACCACAAAGGATCTAAGACATTGCTTGAAATGGTAGCAGGTAAGGGAGGATGGGGCACATACTGTCACTTTATGGGATTTCATCCTGGACTACCTTTTTTGAGGAAATGTTAGGTGTGTTAGTGTTTGATAACATCCACTGGACCTTAAACTACAAAAACCCGTCGGAGAAAGATCGGTTATAACTCTAGTTTTCTGAAAAAGGCATCGAATAGAGGCCTCTGCGTTTGACAGTATGGGCTGGGGCACATACTGTCAACCTAGGGGGCACTGTCACCTACAATTTTCGGTCCTATACCTCACTTTGAATGGCAAAAATGAAAACAAAAAACCCATTTTTTTTAAACTTTAAAAGACTTTTGTGAAGATGTGGGAACTTTTTAGTCACGTTCAAAAAAAAAATTGTTTTTGGCAAAACATTCTCAAAATCATACATTCTAACGCAACTTGTTTCCATGATTGGAATACAATGAAACTTAGTAAGTAGGGTATTTCCGTGGATTCTGGGCCGGAAGAGAGAAGAACAAAAGTAAGCCCCAGACCGGAACCAGTAGGCGGGAGTGGGGGGCTCAGGCCGGCTCGGGCCCGGCGACGAGCCGACCGGGCAGCGCTGGCTCGGCTCGTCGCCGGGCCCGACACGGCCCTAGCCCCCCACTCCGGCCTCCTGTTTCCGGTCAGGGGCTTACTTTTGTTCTTCTCTCTTCCGGCCCAGGATCCACAAAAATACCCTATTAAACTATCATTGGAATCATATCACAGTGTTGTGATATGCCGATCACAGCTGATAAACTTTTCCTTAATATAAGAAACAATAAATTATGTAAGTGATATTACAGGTACATAAGTTTGTTGGCTGAGCGAAAGCGAAGCTCTTACCCCACTGGCCCAAATATGTTTTGTCTGTTTGTCTGTCTGCGTGTGTGCGTGTCTGTCCGCGCGATTTCTCGAGAACGGTTCATCGGAGAGGGCTCAAATTTGGACCACAATCTTCTTGTATCACACCGGAGTCAACCTCACATCGGGGGCACCGTAGACAAAAAAGTTTCAAAGATAATTTTTACAACTGGTCTTAGATTATATAAAACAAGGTAGGCGTACGCCAGACCGCGTCGTGGCGTAACAGGCTTCGCTCACCGCGAACCACTGTTCCGCCCCTCCACGCCTGGCGTACACCTACCTTGGCCTGCCGGCGGCTGTCACCGGGCGTGTGGGACCCTGCGGGGCTAATTAGTCAGTACTGCGCCCTGCGGGCGCCGGTCTTGAGGCGCAAGGGACGCTACGCTTCTAACCTAACCGCTGGACGCACCTAATCCCACCGTATTGTGAACTTCTCTACCGTACTCAATCCTGCTCAACTCTAACTCAACCTACCCTTCTCTTATTTAACCAACCCTAGCCTACTCTAACCTACTCTAACCTACCCTAGCCTACTCTAACTTACCCCACTCCTCTTCTTCGACATTGTGACTGAGGTCCAGAGTGTATTTTAAGCGTGGTCGGTTCCCATCTTTAAGTTCAAAATACTGCTTTTTAAGCAGTTTTTCCTTTTGCTCCTGCTCCGATTTAAGAAGACCCTGTTTTGGCCCCCTGCACCTGCAGCAGCACTAGATGCTGATTTTGGCATCTTGAATGGGGTCTTAGGGTGATTTTAGAGGGGCGGTCGCCATATTTAAGTTTGAAATTCTGCAGGATTTAAGTTTGCCCTCGCGTTCCAGTTCCTGCCCAAGAAGGCCCGTTTTTCACCACCAGCACCTGCAGCAGCACCTAGGGTCGATGTCGGCATCTTTACTGGGGTCTTAAGGGGGATTTTAGAGGGGGTCGGTTGCCATGTTCAAGTTTGATATTCTGCACGATTTAGAATTTAGCCCCCCGTTCCAGTTCCTGCCCAAGAGGGCCCTGTTTTGACCACTAGCACCTGCAGCAGCACCTGGGGTTGATTTCGGCATCTTGACTGGAGTCTGGGGGTGACTTAAGATGGGGCGGTTGCCATGTTCAAGTCTAAAATTATGCACGATTTAAAAGTTCCCACCCGTTCTAGTTTGTGCCCAAGGCCCTGTTTTGCCAACCGGCACCTGCAGCAACACCTGAGGTCGGTTTTGGCATGTTGTGGGGGTTGCTTAGGCCATTTAAGTAGGGGTCCATTCATATCAAAAGTTCGTTCAAGTGTAAAATTCTGCACGATTTAAAAGTTCGCACCCGTTCCACTTTGTGCCCAAGAAGGCTTTGTTTTGCCAACCGGCACCTGCAGCAGAACCTGAGGTCGGTTTTGGCATATTGTGGGGGTTGCTTAGGCAATTTAAGTAGGGGTTCACTCACATCAAAAAGTTCGTATCTTGCACTGTCCTATCGATATATGAACAGGAATCGATGCGTGCGTCACTATCGTAATTGCGTTAATTATTTTATAAAATCTAAGACCAGTTGTAAAAATTATCTTCGAAACTATTTTGTCTACGGTGCACCCGATGTGAGGTTGACTCCGGTATGATAAAAGAAGATTGTGGTCAAAATTTGAGCCCTCTACGATGAACCGTTCTCGAGAAATCGCGCGGACAGACACGCAGACAAACAGAAACAGACAAAACATCTTTGGGCAAGTATGGTAAGGGCTTCGCTTTCGCTCAGCCAAAAAGCGAGGGTTTGCTTGATTTTCTCACTTTAAACGCCGATATCTCGAAAACCGTAAGAGATACAGTGTTTTCTTAAAAAGTTTAGCCCTTTAGATTCCTACTTTGGCAAGATTGGCCTTGAATAGTTTTTTCGAATTTTCAAAAAAACATTAATTTTTACTGTCCATAAGAGCACTTCGTGACCCCTGCGCGACCCCTTAATATTGTCCGACAGATTTCAGGTTTTGCACACATTTTTTTAATGCTAAAATGAAACTTCTGACGAGTCAGCCCATAACAATTGACCCCACTTTGCCGATATGGACCACCCTAACCCCAGGTGCTGCTCATGGTGCCAGTGGTCAAAGCAGGGCCTCCTTGGACAGGAACTAGTTAGGCTGGGGTCGGTTAGGTTTGGCCAGCATTGAATACGGTAGAGAAGTCCACAATGAGGAGGGTAAGTTGGAGAAGGCTAGGTCAGAGCAGGGTAGGTTAGGTTGGAATAGGCTAGGGTTACGTTAGGGTAGGTTAGGTTAGAGTAGGGTAGGTTAGAGTAGGCTAGGGTTGGTTACGTAAGAGAAGGGTTGGTTAAGTTAGCGTTGAGCACGATTAAGTACAGTAGAGAAGTTCACAATACTGTGGGTGTAGGTACGTCCAGCGTTTAGGTTAGAAGTGTAGCGTCCCTCGCGCCTTAATACCGGCGCCCGCAGGGCGCCGTACTGACTGATTAGCCCCGCAGGGTCCTACACGCCCGGTGACAGCCGCCGGCAGGCCAAGGTAGGTGCACGCCAGGCGTGGAGGGGCGGAACAGTGGTTCGCGGTGAGCGAAGCCTGTTACGCCACGACGCGGTCTGGCGTACGCCTACCTTGTTTAATTACTGTATGTACTTAAGAATAAAGGAACAGTCACAAGACAAGAATTGTAAAAAGAGTAAAGTCAACTAGCCTAATTTAAAACTAGAAAAATCAAAATCAAATCAGATTATATTCTTTTGGCGTCTTGTGAATGCCGCATCTTCAGGTTTTGGCAAAATTATTTTCACATCTCTAATGTTTACACTGTTAAGGTCAGGAACAGACGGCAGTGCGAAAGTGACCGACTGACCTTTGTTAATTTTCTTTCTATAGTAAGAAATTTCAAGATCACCATCGCTGTCTTTCTCACTCAATATTTTTCCAACATAATGCACAGCACTTTCTTTGCCCGCCTGAAAGAGAACAATTGCATAACCTTCTTTCGGATCTTCCAGCAAAGGTGTATGTGACTGCGGAGTTGGTTTGTTAGCTAGGTTGAAATTATCTGTTACATTATCTGCCTCCTTATTGTCCTCAATTTCAAAATTCATTCTTCTAGTCTTGGTAGATTTCTTGCTGCTGGGTCTTTGGGCTTTGTCTTTTGCTCTCTCTTCTCTCTTTCTTTTTCTCTCTTCTGCATCTTGTTTCTTCTGTGTGGTTTCCTCCTCCCTTTTGCGCATTTCTTATTTTTTAGGAGTGTCGGTGGCGACCATGCACTTGCCCTTGCGCCTTGGCTTGCGCTTTCCATCTGTTGATTTGGCTTTGGGGAGACCTTTAATAGCCATGGGTCTAACAAAAGAACCCTCATGCTCTCTGATAGTGACTGCATCTGGAACAGTCTGTAAGATTCAAGAGACAGCAAGATTAGATTCTTCTTCACCTGTAGCTGCTGGGCTCTTGCTGGCACTGGAATTAGAATCTTCTGGAGCATCAGTTAGTGGTCTAGGACTTTCAATTTTCACATCTGATTGATCTTGAGTCTCACTTTTAATGACAATGGTGGGGTCAGGATTCTCTGTGACTTTAGCCATCTGAAATCTGCCTCTGTAAATACATTCCTGTTCAAAGGAACTTCCAAAGATTTTATGATAGTTTGAAAAGAAGCAGCCTTGCAACGAGCTTCTCTAACGAATCCTGCCACTCTGTAGATTGTTAGCGGCGTTACTGGATAGTCACTCACATAGGAACTAACAGCCCTGTCATAATTGGCTTTAAATGGCCCGAAAAAAACCAACATCCAAGGGTTGGAGACGGTGGGTACAATGGGGCGGAAAAGTGAAGGTCACAACGACATTTACTTTGGCAAGGTCTAATGTTGCAGTTGAAAAGTGTCTGTCCACATTATCAAGCAGTAAGAGAGAGTGTGATTTTCCTTAGAAGAGCTAGTACACTTTATGAAGTGCTCAATTACCTTGACAAATGACTCCTTGGTCATGTATCCCTTGGCATTAGCGAGGCCAACTGAACCAGGATAAGCGTTAATCATGAAATCCGGGTTAAACTTTTTTGTGGGGAAAATGAGCACTGGGGGCAAAAAGGTGCCATACGCACCAATGACCATGCAGGTGGTTACTGACTCTCGACTCTCAGAGTCCCATGAAGTCCGCCTAACCCACTCCGAAAACCCAAAAACGCCCACCGCGGTTCAATTGTTCTCTTTTTGTTCTATTTTGTTCCAAAATTGTTCTGCATGAAATGCAAGCAGTTTCGACAAGGACAATTTTTTGAAAAAATGTAGTGGGTACGGCCAAATTTACAAGAAGCATTAGACATGCCTAGCGATGTAAAAACAATTGTTCCTTACTATCATGGGTCCGCTAGACATTGTTCCATAACAAAATGCACACCTCGGCAGAGACTTGATTAATTTTTAAATGCTGTGGGTAAGGATAACTTCACATGCAACGTAGACGGTTTAAGACATCTTAAAATACTATTGTTCCTGATTGTTCTATTACTGTTCTGCATTGTTCCAAAAATAAAAGAAAAGGTAGTGAGCTGTCAGTAGGTAGGGCTAACTTCTCAAGCAGCTTTCGGAAATGTTACGACGGGACAAATATTGATCCTCACTGTTCTTTAACAGTTCTGCATTGTTCCAATGTAATTACACCTCTGACTAAATTTCTACGTCAGTGTTTCTAAGAGCGGGTAAGGCTAAGTTCCCAAGCCGTTTAAAACGTTGTTTCCTGAAGTCAATATATTGTTCCGTATTGTTCTGAACTTGTTCTGTATTGTTCCAAAAAGATAATTGCCCAATAGGAGAGTGTGCTGAACTGTCAGTAGCGTTAACGGAGAGCGGGTTGGGCTAACCTCTCGTGCAGCTTTCGAAAATATTACGGACGGAACAAATATTGTTCCTCACTGTTCTTTAACAGATCTGCATTGTTCCAATGTCATAACAACTCTGACTAAATTTCTTTGGCCTGTGCGTATTTCTAAGAGTGGGTTGGGCTAAGATCCTAAGCCGTTTTAAACATTGTTTCATACTGTAAATATATTGTTCCGTATTGTTCTGAAATCGTTCTCTATTGTTCCAAAACGATAATTGCCAAAAGAGAGTGTGCTGAACTGTCAGTAGCGTTAACCCTTTAACCGGCGCCCCCTTTCAAAACGGCCAGGGAATTTTTATTTTGCTATTTTTGGTCTCTTTGAGTCACCTTGGACCCGAAACGACCAACCCCAAAATTTTGGCGCCACTGATTAACCCGTTTGAGCTGTAGCCAGGTGGCTACATGGCCGGATCCCGGTAGCCCTGGTAGGCAGCTTTTGGGTGTGGACAGACGCGCAGTATTGGTACCCTCTGCACATCTCTCTGCCTGAGGAAATACAGAACTATAAAATTAATTACGCGAACCCGTGTTTACAGGGAATACAAAACGCTCAAAATGCCTAAAATCATAAAGAAGGAATTTCACACGTCTTTTTTATGAAAATAAGTATTCTTTCACAGTTTCTTGACCATGTTGGTCACAAGTGACCCAAAACGACCATTTCCAAAATTTTGGCGCCCATCGGAGCGTGTTAGAGTTGTAGCCGGGTGGCTACATGGCCGGTCAGCCAACCCGGGAGGCAAGGGGCCTCTTCCCGACTTAACTCTGCAGGACGTCCCAAACGACAATTCCGCACAATGTATGACCCGCACAGTGAATTATACACTCCGACATAAAAAATTGCTTTTTATCATGAACTGGTATGCCCTGAATGACTCAAAGAACGAGATCGCCCGAAACGAAATGCGTTTCGATCATGACACTGCGGACCGGCCCTGTAGCCAAGTGGCAACCACAGGTTTCGATCGTCGATACAACCTATCATAACAGTGAATTTCGAAATTTCAACGCTAGCACATGAAAGTCACATGCATTCGCAACAACATTTGTCGTTTTGATCCTTCGACCACAACTTACCTAGCTGCAGTGGCATTCCACAAATTCACTGCAGGGCGTCTTTGAAAAGTTGGGCAATATGGCGGACTTCGCAGTGCCTTCACGGACTGAAAATGGCGCGTACGTCGTCGAGCTCTCGAATCTCCATAGGGGAGGATCACGACTGAAGGTCGGCATCGAAATTTTGGCGCCAATATCAAAACTGGCTCCACAGGGACGTTCGAAACGAGTTGTAGCCAAGCGGCAACGCGGCCGGGTAATGGGTTTTAACGGAGGGCGGGTAGGGCTAACTTCTCATGCAGCTTTCGAAAAAATTACGGACGGAACAAATATTGTTCCTCACTGTTCTTTAACAGTTCTGCATTGTTCCAATGTCATAACAACTCTGACTAAATATCTTTGGCCTGTGCGTGTTTCTAAAGGTGGGTTGGGCTAAGATCCTAAGCCGTTTTAAACATTGTTTCATGATGTAAATATATTGTTCCGTATTGTTCTGAAATTGTTCTGTATTGTTCCAAAAAGATAATTGCCCAATAAGAGAGTGTGCTGAACTGTAAGTAGCGTTAACGGAGAGCGGGTAGGGCTAACCTCTCATGCAGCTTTCGAAAATATTACGGACGGAACAAATATTGATCCTCACTGTTATTTAACAGTTCTGCATTGTTCTAACGCCATGACACCCCGGACAAAATTGCTTTGTTGTATTTCGTTCGCCAGCTGTTTCGGCAGAAACATTTTTTTTCTTTAAATGTAATGTAATGTGTAATGCTCCTCCCCTACTGATAACGTTGTTTTTCAGGTTTTTCACTTGAGTGAGGGACACGATTTGTGGGTTCAGGTGATCTTCTTTAAAAGGGAACTTTTTAGCCCAAATTTAAAATAGTAAAATAAATATGCATTTGCTTTGGGAAGCAATCCAGTTAACTAATCAATAAAAAAAATTAGTGAAAGAAGGACAATACAATGCATTTACGCAACATAAAAATACACTACACAATGCTACAAACGCGCGATTGAACCAACAAATGCGACCAAGGATTCTGAAGCCACTCAAATACACAAGGTAGGCGTACGCCAGACCGCGTCGTGGCGTAACAGGCTTCGCTCACCGCGAACCACTGTTTCGCCCCTCCACGCCTGGCGTACACCTACCTTGGCCTGCCGGCGGCTGTCACCGGGCGTGTGGGACCCTGCGGGGCTAATTAGCCAGTACGGCGCCCTGCGGGCGCCGGTCTTGAGGCGCGAGAGACGCTACGCTTCTAACCTAACCCCTGGGCGTACCTACTCCCACAGTATTGTGAACTTCTCTACCGTACTTAATCGTGCTCAACTCTAACTTAACTTACCCTGGCCTACTCTAACCTTACCTACCCTTCCCTCCTCTAATCTAGCCTACCCTACTCTAAACTAACCTACCCTACTCTGACCTAGCCTACTCCAACTTCCCCTACTCATTGTGGACTTCCTAACCTACCCTTTCCTAATCTAACCTAGCCTACCCTACTCTAAACTAACCTACCCTACTCTGACCTAGCCTACTCCAACTTCAGCTACTCATTGTGGACTTCTCTACCGTACTCAATGCTGCTCAAACCTAACCTACTCTAGCCTAACCGGTTCCGGTCCAGGAGGCCCGGCTTGGACAACTGGCACCATCAGCAGCACCTGAGGTTTTCTTCAGGATTGTGATTGAGGTCCTGAGTGTATTTTACGCGTTATCGGTTCCCATCTTTAAGTTCAAAATACTGCTTTTTTTTAGCAGTTTTTCCTTTTGTTCCTGCTTCTGCTCAAGAATGCCCTGGTTTGGCCCCCAGCACCTGCAGTAGTACCTAAAGGTCAAATTTGGCATTTTGAATTGGGTCTTAGGGTGATTTAAGAGGGGGTCGGTCGCCATGTTAAAGTTTTATATTCTGCACGATTTAGAATTTGGCACCCCGTTCCAGTTCCTGCCCAAGAAGGCCCTGTTTTGACCCCTAGCACCTGCAGCATCACCTGGGGTAGATTTCGGCATGTTGAATGGAGTCTTGGGGTGATTTTAGAGGGGGTCATTCGCCATGTTTAAGTTTGATATTGTGCACGATTTAGAATTTGGCCCCCGTTCCAGTTCCTGCCCAAGAAGGTCCTGTTTTGACCCCTAGCACCTGCAGCATCACCTGGGGTTAATTTCGGCATGTTGAATGGAGTCTTGGGGTGACTTTGGATGGAGGTGGTGGCCATGTTGAAGTTTAAAATTCTGCACGATTTAAAAGTTTGCCCACATCTTCTAGTTTGTGCTCAAGAAGGCCCTGTTTTGCCAACCGGCACCTGCAGCAGCACCTAAGGTCGTTTTCGGCATTGTAATTGAAGTTCTGAGTGTATTGCGAGCGGGGTCGGTTCCGATCTTTAAGCTCAAATTACAGCTTGTTTAGCAGTTTTTCTATTTGTTCCTGCTCCTGCCCAAGAAGGCCTTGTTTTGACCACTAGCACCGGCAGCAGCACCTGGGGTCGACTTCGCCATCTTTACTCGGGTCTTTGGGTGATTTTAGAAGAGGTCAGTCGCCATGTTCAAGTTTGATATAAGGTTTGTTTAGAAGTTTGCCCTCCTGTTCCAGTTCCTGCACAAGAAGGCCTTTTTTTGACCACTAGCACCGGCAGCAGCACCTGGGGTCGACTTCGCCATCTTTACTCGGGTCTTTGGGTGATTTTAGAAGGGGTCGCTCGCCATGTCCAAGTTTGAAAATCGGCACGATTTAGAAGTTAGCCCTCCCGTTCCAGTTCCTGCACAAGAAGGCCTTGTTTTGACCACTAGCACCGGCAGCAGCACCTGGGACCGACTTCGCCATCTTTACTCGGGTCTTTGGGTGATTTTAGAAGAGGTCAGTCGCCATGTTCACGTTTGATATACGGTTTGTTCAGAAGTTTGCCCTCCTGTTCCTGTTCCTGCACAAGAAGGCCCAGTTTTGCCAACCCGCACCTGCAGCAGCACCTGGGGTCGTTTTTGGCATTGTAATTGAAGTTCTGAGTGTATTGCGAGCGGGGTCGGTTCCGATCTTTAAGCTCAAAATACAGCTTGTTTAGCAGTTTTACTATTTGTTCCTGCTCCTGCCCAAGAAGGCCTCGTTTTGACCACTAGCACCTGCAGCAGCACCTGGGGTCGATTTCGCCATCTTGACTTGGGTCTTTGGGTGATTTTAGAAGGGGTAGGTCGCCATGTTCATGTTTGAAAATCGGCACGATTAAGAAGTTAGCCCCCCTGTTCCAGTTCTTGCACAAGAAGGCCCTGGTTTGTCAACCGGCACCTGCAGCAGCACCTGAGGTAGGATGCCCCCGAGGTGAGGTTGACTCCGGTATGATGCAAGGAGATTGTGGTCCAAATTTGAGCCCTCTACGATGACCGTTCTCGAGAAATCGCGCGGACAGACAGACAGACAGACACGCAGACAAACAGACAAAACATTTTTGGGCCAGTGGGGTAAGGGCTTCGCTATCGCTCAGCCAATTATTTCCTACCACTGGAAAGTCTTCAGTTGCTGTGTACTGTCCTCCTGGTTCTCAGGCCACTCTACAGTGGGCTCTGGGAATCGCCCATTTTCGTCATTTTTCGCCCCCCCCCCCCCCAAAAAAAAAAAAAAAATCCCCTCAATAGATGACGTAATATGTGCACGTGCTCGGGATTCAAAAATACCGGTAAGATTCAATTTTACGGGAAGTTACGGAAAGATTGGCAAGTTACGGGGATTTATGGTAATAATGAGAAAGATTGATTTACAGCGGGTATTTGTTAAATTAGTATGTGTTTCTACGTTTTTCCATGTAACATCAGTCAATCCTGGCAATACTTGATGTGCTAGAACACTTAAGACGTTTCATCACTTGAAATATGAGTTTGTGTCAGAATTACGGATTGTATATGGCTACGGTTGTCTTCCAGCGAGAAGTCAGATAATTGCTTCACATGCAAAAATTATCTTGAGGGATGCGTTTTAGAGTAGATTCGGCGTAGAGTAGATAGTGACGGTAAGGACAAAAAAAATTCACTTTTCACTACTTGACACAGGAAGTACAGGCATTTTTTAGAGTTTTGCAAGTCTGAATATTACCGAAAAATACCACTTTTTTCGAGGAAGGGTAATACCGTAATAAGTTACCGTAAGTAACGGTAACGTACCGAATCTCACCGGTAATATTACCGGCCTTTAAATCCCTAGCACGTGCACGCCGCCTTGTCGTGCACAAAAAAAATCAAATTTTGAGGATAAACTCCTTTTTTAACGTACATTCGCTTACTGTGGCACCAATTTTCGTTGTATCGCAGTTTTGAGTAGTCAGAATATATGTCATACAGGTTAGGGTCGGCCGCGGCATGATAACGGCTAAGGGCGATCTGAGGCGGGGAGCCGAAGGCCCCTGGAAACGCCACCGGCAGGCCAAGCACGCAAAGTCCCCTTGTCCACAACAAAAGTAGCGCATATAGTATGTTTCAACCTTAGAGTCGCACCAATAAACCTCTCATACCCTCATCAGTCTAATGAGACTAGGCTTCTCAGGAAGGCGCGCACATGAGCAGTGGCGTAGATTCGGGGACGGGGGGGGGGGGGGGGGGGGGGGGGCACGGGGGGCAGCGCTCCCCCCCTTTCCCCCCTGGCGCCCCACCGGGACGCCGAAACGCGCCCCAGTGGGGCGCAATAGGCGCCCACGATGGAAGCGACAAAGGGGCGCGGTAACGTACCCTCATAGACAGACGCCCCGCATGGCAGTGAATCTGAAGGGGCGCAGTTTACGTCCTCCGGAAGCCGTACTAATTTTGTGATGTTTGTTGTCACGATGCGCTTGTGAAGAAATGGTAAAATTTTAGGTTTCGAGCGGTTACAAAACTCATACCTTTTCGGTTGTTCCTATCGCAAATCCGGAGTGGACATATCGTAATAATGATTGTGAAATTGAAAATTGTGAAATTTTGAGTTATTAGATCTCTAGCTTCTCGCTTCCTTCGCTCCTGATTTTGACCATTTCTCTCACACTAGTGTAGTGGATTACTGGACGACTAGTCATCCAGCTCTCACCGGCTTAAGAAAAATGTCTACCGCCGAAAGTAGGCAACCCGTCGAATTCAGTGCCTGGTCAAATCGGGGGGGGGGGGGGATTCCGCGCGGTCTGGAGACAAAATATCCCGGGCCGCGTGGAGTGGCTGCATGCGGTTTGACCCCATCAAATGGCCGTGACACATCAGCAGCGCGAGCTAACCTCCCAAAGTTTTCAGCAACCCGTGTCAACTCAGATGGCCGTTCCCGATTCGCTATTACCTCTTTCCCCACCCCGCCACCATTCCCCACCTCAGGCGGCTTGAGATACTGCCACACACACGACACTAAGTAAGGAGACCGTGACGCTTGTGTTACGTCCCTTAAACGACTATCAATCGCACTTCACATATTTTTACAGTAACAAATAATTTACACTCTACTTTCTTAGATACTATTTACTGCGTAGAAGCTCGACTGAATTTTATTCGTCTACTTGGTAATTTAATGTTGCGGGGCCAAGATGCCGGTACTGGCTAGCAGCCGACGCGTCCGATACAACTCGTGCAGCCGACAGCGGGGAATTTGCATTTGATAGTTTGTCTTGAATTCTTTTGGTAAAATGGGAGTCAAAATTAAAAAATGTTGTGCGCCGAATTGCGGTTTTAAAAAGCATCCTGGTGATGGCAAGACCATATTTAGCATCCCTCATGGAATAAGGACCAAGACCGTGGAAAGGTAAGGTTCATGCTTGTAAGTTAACCTGTGAAGCAGGCACACATTCATGGTTTATGATTTTTACAATGACCAGGCGACAAGCTTGGCTCAGCTACATTGGAGCAACAAATGTAGCGAATATTCCCATGTCCAGCCGGTTCCTTTGCCCTCTGCATTTTTCTTCCAAAATGTTCTGGAACAGTGACCACCAGGCCCTGGCTTCATTTGCTGTCCCTGACATTGGTAAGTATTTTACTAAACAGTAATTATAAACCAACCACCTACTCGATATTTAAACATTTAAAAAAAATCCATTTATTTCAGAACTTCCTGTTGAAGAGGAAGAGGATGAAGAAGATGTTGTGCCTGGCACCAGAGAGGAAAGTGAGTGATAAATGTTATAGCCAATCAATTAATAAATTTTTATTCCCAGAATTCAGCTCAGCTTGTGAAAAGGATGCTTCCTCCCAGAATCCAAGTGAGTACAGAAAAAATTCTAAATATGATTCTTTCCTCACATATTTTAATTTTTACAGCACCGGTGCCACGGTTCAGTGAAGGAGAACTGCTGAAGAACAAGAACTTTTCCTTCCAGCCGGTTTTACAGCAGCAAGTTCCTGGACCTTCAAGTACTTATAACACAATGTTTTCATCGGATTTTATATACCCTTCATATACCATTTTCATATGCCTTGGTTTCCTTTGGTTTTTAGGTGCTGGTGCTGATACCAGTGCCTGCAATTCTTCTCAATCTCCTGGTACTTACATTGCAGCTTTTTCATGGCATTTAGTAGGTAATAAATTCTTTTAACATTTCTCTCTTTTGCAGACAGAAAACGTTCTCATGATGATTTGGATGTTGACCCAGAGTCTGAGGCACTTGAGCCCCCTGATAAAATGGCTTGTGTTGTGTTAGATCCGGGTCCTTCTAGCCGACGTATGTTATACCCCTGCAAATATAATGCTGCAGTGTACTAATTGAACAACTACTTCATAACTATTCACATGAATTTTTATTATAGGCACTAGGGATTGCACTGGAGCCCGAGATCGAACCCAAAAGAGAAGGAGGGTAACATGTAAGGCAATTGCAGAAAGTGCAGGTATCAAGCAAATGAATGACAGGGAGAGAAAGCTCACTAAAAGTGTACAAGAGTACAGGCAAATGGCAATGAAGTTCAGGCGAAAACTCGAGGTGTGCCAGAGGCAACGCACTAAACTTACAGCCATTGCCAAAAGACCCTTTATGGATATGATGGCAGATCTGACAATTTCACCTCTCACCAGGCAGATAGTGCTTGGTGAAATGCGTAATTTTAAGAAGAAGCCTAATGGTAGAACATGGACTGTAAAGGACAAATTATTTTGGCTAGCTGTTTTTAAGAGGAATCGGGGCTGTTATCGCTTCCTTAGGAAGTTTATTGTCTTGCCAGGTGAGACCTGCTTAAAAGCCCTTTTACAGTCCATTCCCCTTCAGCCTGGTATATGTGAGTCATTTCTGACTTTATTGAAATCTAAAGTGTGTGCTATGCCTCAGAAAGATAAACATTGTGTTGTACTTTTTGATGAAGTATTTTTGAGAGGCAGGCTGTTTTTTAATCAAAGGAAAGGTTTTGTTGAAGGCTACGAAAATTTTGGTTCATATGGTCGCACCAATTATGTGGCTGACCATGCACTTGTTTTTATGGTTCAAGGCATGAATGTAAAGTGGACACAGCCGGTAGCTTTTTATTATGTTTCAAAAACTTGTCCTGCTGCTGTTTTGAAAACTTTGATTTCTGATGTTGTGAAAGCATTGTTTAGTGTTCGCTTGAATGTCCATGCTACTGTGAGTGATCAAGGTTCAAATAATAGGGGGCAATTTCTGCGTTAAGATCTGATGGGGGTGATCAGATAATGTACTCTGTAGGAGGTCATCGCCTTGTTCATGTGTGGGATGTGCCTCATATTTTTAAAAATGTCAGAAACAATATGCTATCCAGTTACATTGAGTACTCCCCAGGGAAAATTGCTGACTGGAGGCACATCTTAAAATTTTATCAATTAGATGAAGAATTAATGTGTAAAGTGTCCCAACTGACAAAGAAACACGTTAACCCCATGGGGAGGGACAAAATGCGAGTTTGTATTGCCACTCAGGCTTTGGGTGAGAAGACTGCCAATGGTATGGAGTATACTTTTAAAATCAGCCATGGGGAAAAGTTGCCTGGGTGCATGGACACTGTCGACTTCATTCGAAAGGTGGATACATTTTTTGATCTCACCAATGGTCCACGTGAAAGTTCTGGTGAGAAATTAAAGCCAACGCGTGTGAATGTGTCATCAAATTCCGTGCACCTTGGTTCTGGCCCGAATTCTTGGACTCAGATGGCATCTGACTTGTGCAACTGGACTTTAATCCGGAAATCGGACGGTTCAAGACATGTTCCTCCCTGTGTTAGGGGATGGATTGAAAACCTGAAGAGTTTTAGGTTTTGTGGTGCCGGATGCAAACTGCAAAAGTGAAGGTTCTCCGCCTCCGTAATCTAAACCAAGATGCTCTGGAGAACTTTTTTTCTTTGATTAGGCAGTGTGGAGGTTCTGGGTCAGACCTTACCTGTGGCCTGTTTGCTTCAGCCATGAAGACCACTCTCATTACTAGGTACTCCTCGTCAGCAAATGAAAAGAACTGCCTTGATGATGAGTCTTTTATTCTGACAGACTTGGAGGAGCTTGCCACTTTGAAGTGTGGCCAATCTGATCAAAGTGAAAGTGTATTTCGTGGTGATGTGCCGTTGCGCGAATCTAATGTGACGGTCAATGACTTGCGTCTTCAACACGGTGCTGCTGGTCTGTGGTCTAAAGTGATGCCCATATTTAAAAAAAATGATTGTGTTCAGTGCTATTCCTCTTCAACCTCTCCTGACAAAACTGTAAATTTTGCTTCTGGGGATCAGTTTGATTTGTACCCTTCCAAATCACTTCTTGATATTTTCACAAAGTTACTTTTCTTCTTTCAAAAGGTTTCTCATAAATTATTGTATAAAGTTCCTGTTATGCCAGGTTTGATTGATGTTTGTTCCTTCATTGATTGGAGCAGTGTACTCTGTCCTACCCACCATGCAAACTGCATGGGGGCTAAAATTTTAGAAATTGCTTTGTGTCAACTGGTTGAAGTTAAATGTAAAAAGTACAATCAGAAAATTAGGGATGGGGTTGTTCGAAGGTCTAGACAAGCTGTTGATTCAAAATTAGCAAATGGCCTCCGAGAACCTGAAGAGGCAGCAGCACTGCCTCCAGAAGATCAGCAAATTCTGCAAGGTTTACCCCAGTACTTTTTTTTTACTGTGTGTATTTTTTATGTTCTAGCAATGTTGGAATCTTCATCCATATTTTATTCAAATATCCTCACATGTACTATTCACTATTTATTGTAGCAATCTCTTAACACACTCACATCTACGTGGCCATCTCCAGAGTACATTTTATGATTCATCCATTATTTGCCATTTTACCATTGGGTTTCTAGAATTTAAGATTGTTTCAGTTTAATGGTGGTACATCCTGTCATATCTGTGTTTTCCCATGCACTTGTGTTCATGACTTTATGTTCTTAACATGACATAGTGTAATTGCAAGATATATAATGATTGTTTCAGCTCTCATATTTTGTTCTTGGACCATTGGTGTTTTTACTGTCACATAGGAACTCATGAATCAGATAAGTCCATTGCATTTCATGTAGTTTCCTCATAATTTTAGTTTGGTTTTAATTTTGAGTTTATTGTTGTGGGTGGATACTGTTGACAACTAACATCAAACTGTCTTAGAATTTTAAA
Source organism: Odontothrips loti (assembly GCA_038380765.1). Taxonomy (NCBI): domain Eukaryota; kingdom Metazoa; phylum Arthropoda; class Insecta; order Thysanoptera; family Thripidae; genus Odontothrips; species Odontothrips loti. The sequence continues at coordinate 4,493,497 of CM076243.1, forward strand.
GCTTTCCTGGTGTTTTTTTGTTGTTTATTTCAGATCTTGAGGCAGAATTTGAAGACCCCAGTGTGGCGGCAACATAACATCATCACATAATCACTAGTATCATTCATGATTGTTTCAGCTCACATTTTATGTTCTTGGACAATTGGTGTTTTTACTGTCATGTAGGAACTCATCCATGAATCAGATAAGTCCACTGCATTTTATGTAATTTTCTCATAATATTAGTTCGGTTTTAGTTTTGAGTTTATTGTTGCGGGTGGATACTATGTTGACAACTAACATCAAACTGTCTTAGAATTTTAAAGCTTTCCTGTAGTTTTTTTTCTCTTTATTTCAGATCTTGAGGCAGAATTTGAAGAGAGTTTATGGGGACCCAGTGTGCCTGCAACTGCACCTGGACCTGCAACACCTTTAAAACCTACTGGTGCTGCTAAAAAGACCGCGAAAACTGATGAGGATTTGAAGAGAATCATCTATTCAGACAAGGTAAAACATTATAGTCATGTGGTAGTTTTCAGGTATTGAAATATTTGGACTCAAATATTAATTTTTTTTTTTAAACAGAAAAGTGACCTCACTGTGGCGGAGCTTCAAACTTTCTGCAGAGGCAAGAAAATTACTGTAAGGGGCACCAAAGATGTTCTCTGGGAAAGAGTGCGGGATCACTTTAAATCTTTGTAAAGTAAGTTTTTCTCTTCTTTTAGTTTTCAGGCGGCTACCCGTGGCTGATCCGCGGCGGAGATACTCTTCGCCGTGCGATTTCTCATACAACTCGTTTCCGCTCTGGAAGTATTCTTGTTCTTCCACTTCCGTTTTCGAGCCTCGTTGGAAATGCCTATACCCGCCACCTCTCTCTTCCTCTCTATCCCCCACCCCCACCCCCCAGTCCATATTTGAGGCTCGACAGAAATTGATCGCGTCATTTTCTGTGACCAGAAGGGGAGGGAGGCGTTTACTGCATCACATTGCCCCCCCCCCCCCCCCCCCACCAAGTCCTCTCGCGTTTTAATCCTCCATCTTCAGTTTGTGCGTACTTCAAAACCGAACGGAACTAAAAACGGACAGTCTCGCCGTGACAACGAATTTGTTGACAGCCCCCGACGTCTTTGTTTACGACGCCCGCCCCAACCCCCCACTCCCGTCTTCGGCGGTAGACATTTTTCTTAAGCCGGTGAGAGCTGGATGACTGGTCGTCCAGTAATCCACTACACTAGTGTGAGAGAAATGGTCAGAATCAGGAGCGAAGGAAGCGAGAAGCTAGAGATCTAATAACTCAAAATTTCACAATTTTCAATTTCACAATCATTATTACGATATGTCCACTCCGGATTTGCGATAGGAACAACCGAAAAGGTATGAGTTTTGTAACCGCTCGGAACCTAAAATTTTACCATTTCTTCACAAGCGCATCGTGACAACAAATATCACAAAATTAGTACGGCTTCCGGAGGACGTAAACTGCGCCCCTTCAGATTCACTGCCATGCGGGGCGTCTGTCTATGAGGGTACGTTACCGCGCGCCCCTTTGTCGCTTCCATCGTGGGCGCCTATTGCGCCCCACTGGGGCGCGTTTCGGCGTCCCGGTGGGGCGCCAGGGGGAAGGGGGGGGGGGGAGCGCTGCCCCCGTGCCCCCCCCCCCCCCCCCCCCCCCCCCCCCGTCCCCGAATCTACGCCACTGCTCATGTGCGCGCCTTCCTGAGAAGCCTAGTCTCATTAGACTGATGAGGGTGTGAGAGGTTTATTGGTGCGACTCTAAGGTTGAAACATACTATATGCGCTACTTTTGTTGTGGACAAGGGGACTTTGCGTGCTTGGCCTGCCGGTGGCGTTTGCAGGGGCCTTCGGCTCCCCGCCTCAGATCGCCCTTAGCCGTTATCATGCCGCGGCCGACCCTAACCTGTATGACATATATTCTGACTACTCAAAACTGCGATACAACGAAAATTGTTGCCACAGTAAGCGAATATACGTTAAAAAAGCAGTTTATCCTCAAAATTTGAATTTTTTTGTGCACGACAAGGCGGCGTGCACGTGCTAGGGATTTAAAGGCCGGTAATATTACCGGTGAGATTCGGTACGTTACCGTTACTTACGGTAACTTATTACGGTATTACCCTTCCTCGAAAAAAGTGGTATTTTTCGGTAATATTCAGACTTGCAAAACTCTAAAAAATGCCTGTACTTCCTGTGTCAAGTAGTGAAAAGTGAATTTTTTTTGTCCTTACCGTCACTATCTACTCTACGCCGAATCTACTCTAAAACGCATCCCTCAAGATTATTTTTGCATGTGAAGCAATTATCTGACTTCTCGCTGGAAGACAACCGTAGCCATATACAATCCGTAATTCTGACACAAACTCATATTTCAAGTGATGAAACGTCTTAAGTGTTCTAGCACATCAAGTATTGCCAGGATTGACTGATGTTACATGGAAAAACGTAGAAACACATACTAATTTAACAAATACCCGCTGTAAATCAATCTTTCTCATTATTACCATAAATCCCCGTAACTTGCCAATCTTTCCGTAACTTCCCGTAAAATTGAATCTTACCGGTATTTTTGAATCCCGAGCACGTGCACATATTACGTCATCTATTGAGGGGATTTTTTTTTTTGGGGGGGGGGGGCGAAAAATGACGAAAATGGGCGATTCCCAGAGCCCACTGTAGAGTGGCCTGAGAACCAGGAGGACAGTACACAGCAACTGAAGACTTTCCAGTGGTAGGAAATGATGTATTTGAGTGGCTTCAGAAATCCAGGCCCGCCCGAGCCCCCCACTCCCGCCAACTGGTTCCGGTCTGGGGCTTACTTTTGTTCTTCGCCCTTCCGGGTCAGGATCCACGGAAATACCCTATAGGGTATTCCGCTGAACCCCAGAACGAAAATGGGAAGAAGGCAAGAAGTACTAAAGGATGGGTGAGGGGGGAGGTGGGACTGTGTCCGTTTCCGTCCAAACGTCCCCCCTCGTCCATCCTTCTGTACTTCTTGCCTTCTTACTTCCGTTCTGGGGTTCAGCGGAATACCCTGTAAACAATGTCTTTGTAAACACGGTTTCAGGTTATGTAGATTATTCGTAAGCAGGGCAGGGCAATCCAGTGCAGAACACTCATATCTCGCGACATATTTCCTGGGTAGATTAGACTCTATGCGAATCATTTATCTCATAAGTATTGGGTCCGTAAGTGATGATTAGATTGCAAAATCTTAAAATTTTAGGTTACCAGACCCCCGCCTCTAGCTCTCTCCGCGCGCGATATAGATTGATGCTCGCGTAGGTGGGCCTGTAAACATTGATCAGAATGCGAAATCCGAGAGCTTCTCGCTCGCTTCGCTCGCGATGTTCATCGCTGCCCTCACGATGGCGCTGTCGATGATGCTTGGAAAATAGTAAAATCTTAAGTTGAAGCCGATCGATAGGTTCTCTCCCGCGAGGAAATCTGTTCCACCAATGCGCAGTGTGAAATGCTGTTTTCGGGCCATACTCAACAAAATCAACAAAATGTCTCGTTTTGATCAATTTCTGCCACTCAAAGGAGGCAACGTGGATACTGGACATTTCGATGTCCGTGTTCCGGGGTATGTTTAGGAAAAAGGGAGGTTTGGCCCTGATAAAGGGAGGGAGGTTGCCTTTTCTGCGACACCTGATTCAAAACGTCTTGGCGCCCCTGGATTAGAGGTTTTTCAAATAGAGCACGCTAAGGGGCCGTCCACATACCACGTGATCCAAAATGAGCCACATTTTGACGCCCCCCTGCCCCGCGTGACATGCCTCACGTTGACGGGTATTTAATGGGCATTTGCAACGAGGCCCGAGGGTGGAAGCAGAACAAGACTACTTCCAGAGCGGAAACAGGTAGTAGTGAAAGGAGCCGCATGGCAAGGAGTCTCGCCGCCTCGCGTCATCCGCCCATCTCTTATCGACGATAGCGTATTCCATAGAACAGCCAAAACGGAAGTTAGAAGTTATGAAGAATCACAGCGCGCGGTTGGTGCTCTGCGATCTGTGACCCTAGCAAGTGGTCGTGACATATCGTCAGCGGGAGCTAAGCCTCCAAATTTTTGACGTCAGCGCGTGGCCGACGCCGCGGCCAGAGATACTCTCCGCTGCGGTACCCCTCATACTGGATCCGCTTTTGTGATTCTTCATAAGTTTTTACTTCCGTTTCGGCTCTTCTCCGAACTCCAAAATACGCTATTCTGTTGCGCCTGCTGTCGTCACCGAAAACAACAGGATGAGAAGAAAAACGTGCAATGACCTCTACAGCGCATGCGCGGCGCATTGCTTTCATAAAATTGGCGTCTGCGCATGCATGACTGCAATAGCCAAGCTATAGTTATTCCTTCTATCCTCTCGCATTAGCAGCAGCCGCACCGGTATTGTCAATTGTCACACACACAAACTCTTACTTGTCCGTCATGTCCAGTGACTCTTTGTCGCGCTATTTTCATAATGCCCGGCTCTGTTCTGGAGCTAGTTTTGCTCCACTCCTGTGTTCGAGCCCCTCCACCCGCACCGTCCCCCTGCACTTTCGCTTTTGCTACGTAATAGTCAATAGGGTTAGCCGTGTTAGACCGGGGGGAGGGGGGGGGAGGGGGTCGGTCTTCATTGAGTAATAAAAGCACTGCAACTTCGCTAAATTTACGGTGTCCCGTTTCAGTAGGGATGATACAACTAATTTCTCAAAGCAGTTTACTTTGCCAATAATTACTTTTTCGTTGTTTTCTTCACAGACATGGAACTGCTACATCTTCCTGATGAAATTGTGTTGCTCATTTTCGAGCATCTCTCTGTCAGAGACCTGAACTCGCTTTCTAGTGTGTGTAAACGCACTCATAGGGTGGCCAGACGTGTCTGTCGAAGACGGCCATGGGGAATGGATAAATTCCCTAAGGAAATGCTTGTGAATATTTTTAAGCACTTAGAAGTGCAAGATATGTTAAATATGACAAAGGTTAACAGCATCTGCCGCCAGGCAGCATTCGACAAGTCGCTTTGGACGTATGTAGTGTTTTTGAAACCATTTCTTGATCTTACAAAAGTGGGTAGCTTTGAATTCGGGGAGAGCCCCACTTATTAGTTATTTTAATGTAGTTGATCTTGACGAAGTTAAGCAGCGATTTTCTTTCTGTAAGCTACACCCTGCTGTACACTTATTTTCATTTTCTGCCCTGAATCTTTTACTAGCATTCATTCTTTTGTTAACGTAACGGATATTAGTTAAGTCTCACTGACACTTTGTGAAACCAATTGTTTTTTTTTTTAAATACTGAGTGGGTCCGGCCAGGTTCCAGCAGCTACCACAGAAGGTTTTTTCAGGCGCGATTTAATTGTTCTGAATATGGCACTGAAAGTACGTGCTTGAAAGTACAGTTAGACGTCTGTAGCCATTGTGTTGGTCGTCCCGGGTCGTCCACATTGGTACGTAGCTCGTTTCGTAGGAGATGGGGTACAATGGGCTGTTACATAGGGCGGTTACGGACGAACGTAAATACATCCTTTCTCGCTGTTGAGACACGATTTAGAAAGTAAGCGATTCCGCTTCGATCCAGAAACAGGTGGACCAGCGTGCTGCTTACAATTCCGAGTCATTGCTGTGCATTTCATATCTAATTCCGGAATTACCCTGATTCACAGATCGTGCTCGACGTCGCCGATGCAGTGAATTTACTCCTTTTCATCACGTTGCAATGGTACGTGTCGTCCATATTACTTTCGAGTGAAACTACAATATTTCTTGCTTGAACTCGGCGAGACTTGCCGAAGGGTTACACTTTGGTGGCTGGTAATTTGTGTGACCAGTTTGCCTTGTATGGCACACGTCACACTGCAAATCCAAGTGTAGACCAACTACGCACTAGGAAGCGTGGACCATAAAGTCCCACGCAAGGAAGTGTGGACCATGTGAGGTCCACTCTTTCTTGTGCGGACCATGTGTGTTCCACGCAAGGAAGTGTGGACCACGGTCTGGTCCACACTTCTTTGCGTGGACCACTCATGGTCCACACAAGAAAGCGTGGACCACAGTCTGGTCCACGCTTCCTTGTTTGGGCTATGGCTGGCGGTTCACATTTCCCCAATCTCAAAGCCTGGTTCAGCCATTATCCTATTCTTTATAGTAATGCTTGCACCAATAACCGCATTAATTTTTTTCCTTTCTAAAAATCTTGTTTCTGAATTTGCAAATGTTACACTTGTTGATTTTTAATCCAGATAGCAGGCAAAAGGAGAGATGGGAGAAAACACACATTTTCCTATGGGCACAGCAGAATCCTTGCCTGCATTTCCTTGACAGGACGGGCGCTAATATCAGACCAGCCATCCGTGTCAAGGAAACTGGTCCCAGCAACGAGGAGAGGAGGGCAATGTACTGTACTAGGCTGGAACAACAGCACTAACCTGTTCCAACATCGACCCAGACTATTTGGCAGTCACCGCTCGGTCTCACTACCATAATTACTCCAAATCTCTCTCCACACTAAATCTAGCACTGTTTCAAATCCGTGCAGAAACTGCTGCGTTATGTCATTCACACAGCACACACAAATTGCAGAAAAAGTTCAGCACATTTCGAAAAGACAGAACGCAAAGTAAAAACAAAAGCAAATCATTCACGGCTCGTCTGTTGTTTACTCAGGGTCGCCAACTTCGTGGGAGGAGTCACATAACAACAACCATTGACAAACATTATTACTTCCATGTCGCAAAACATTATTATTAGGGCCAAAAAATTATGTTGTAGAACATGCTATATTCAGTCAACAAGCAGAAATTTTTATTGCTTATTGTAACATTTGGGTTGGTGGTACATTCGGATCAACTGTTGGTAGCACGATTGGCGGGTTAATTCTGTCGTTCCACACTGATCCGGACTCCAGCGCAAAGAAGATGTCGAATTCAAATTATTACTGTATTGTGTCGGTCGAGAACAGAAAGTTTAAGCTGCCTATTGACATCCTAGATGTCTGTAACTTGCAAGAGGCTCTTCTTGAAATCGCGAAGACCCTGCACTCAAGAATAGGATCAAGAAGTTTATGCCATTGTTTTATCCCACCGAGGGCGAAGACCATGAACTGGAGCTAATGCCTTGGGTCTCCCTCACGCAGGGACAGAAGGTCACGGTGAAGTGGGCACCGCTTGATTTGGAGGTAAGAGCAAATGCGTTTACGACCATTTTTCTCAGCGGTTTACGCAAGGGTTTAGGTTTGGGATTAAGGTAAAGGATCATCCATAAAGTACGCCCATGCGGTCGGGGAAAGAATGGGGACGGGGGGCCGCGGGGGGGGGGGGGGATTAAAAAAAAATAATTTTCATGAGATCTCGAGGGATTGCTCTTCTAGTACTTAAACTGGGAGAAGTATAAATATAAAGACTCTCTGGAAAAATAAAATCTCATAAATCGATTGATACATCAAATACAATGTAGAAAGTACCAGTTTTTCAAAACAAGTTCTAGAAAAGAATTTTTTTTTAACTTGAAGTGTTTGATTGATGGAGGGGAAAAACAAATCCAGGAATATGTGGCTGATCATTTGCCCTTTTGGTATGGAATGCCTCTCATGCTCTTTCTAATCTGCTTTCAGGATTCAACTACTGCGAAGCCAGAAAAGGAATCCTTAAAGTCAACGGCATCAGTGCCAGACAATAAATGTCAGGGAAATGTACCCCCAGTAATTTCCGATTATTTTGGTTCCATAGGTAAGATTATTAATCAAGTTATTACCAATGAGTAATTAAAAATATGAGCATTTATTCACTTTTAATTTTATTCAACTATAAGGTGTGCATGTTCATGAGGAACAATCAAAGAAATTGGCCGACCCAAAGAAGCCAAGACAGAAGGCACTGAAGGCCAAAGAACAAACTGCTCATGCACAACAAAGTGCAACACCCAAGGCCAACACTCCACAAGCAACTGCATCAACTTCAAGAAAGTGAGTGTCACCTTCATTATAAATTTTTTGTTAAAAGCACACCGAAGACAAAGGTATTAGGTCAGAATATTCGCTGAACAACATCAATCTTTGAGATATGGCATACATCTAAAATGAACAGCAACATTGAGTATGACTAAGAGTACATTGTACTATAACACTATTATAATTATTAATAACATTTTCTCTTCTGAAATCCATGGACAGGGTTCAAAAACACTAAACAAACTTTTCACGCAAATTTCAGGCAGAGCAACAGGACTTCAAGGCAGATAATTGTTTCCACTCCTCCAAGGTCAAGGTATGAGAAAACATGTAGTGACTAGAATTATTTTGAACTTTGTGGTCTTGTTCATTTGTTGCCTTCAAGCATTTCCCTAAAACATCTCAAGATATTGAGACACTAATATATGAAATCATCAGTTGTTCAGAGATTTAAATTTATTACGGTCATACCGTACATTTTTCAATGTGAAGAAAGCCAATTAAGACTGCTCAAACCAAGCTTTTCTCCTCAGAGACAGATCTTCATCTCCAGAGGGGGAGTACCAGGAGCGAGTGTTGAGGAACCGTGAGGAGTTACAGCAACAGCTGCAAAAGACGCTGGCAATCATTCCTAAGTTGAGGCCTGTAACTAAGAAACAGAGAAAGAGAAAGGCAGGTAAGTGACCTATAGATAGATTCCAGAATTTTAATACAGTTGTTGATTGCATGGGAATTGGAACAAATGTGGAACAACGCGGAACAAATTAAAACACGTGTGTGACGTGATTTTCGTGTGATTCGGCGCAAGTGGGTTGGCTATCGTCACGGAGGTCCTCAGACCTCAGAGCTTCTCGCTACTACAGCAAGAAGAGGGCCAAGCGAGCAAATATAAGAAAATCTAAGCAACAAATGGAAGCAGCAACTCTCCTTGATCAGTGCGTAAACCACAATACCTGAAGTTCAAATCATCCTAATCAATAATTTTAAGTGGTCTTGTTACCTTTTTGAATACATTTCCTGTCCTTTAGACTTAGAACAGCTCAGAATCAAACACAAGAAGCTGAGAGAGAGAACAGATTTTTACCCATACTCCAGAGACCTGTTGTAAACAAAAACAGTGTTAAGTTGTGTAGCGTATCCACTACAAGGATAGTGTTTATCAAGACACACACAGTAGAACAGGTCCTTGAGAAGTACCCATACTTGAAGGAGTCAGATTTGGTAAGCAAAGACAAAGGCTTGATGCTTAGACTGTATGAAATATTCTGCTGACTTACATGGACATTTTGGTCGTTTCAGCTAATTTATGAGTACAGCTGTAGAGTACCCCTGCCATTGCGGACCATTCAAAAAAATTTTGATGATAGCATTTCCTCCCTCTCGTGCATTTTGGAATGCCCCGATGAGAACCAGGATGAGTTGTGAAAAGTCACACTTTTTCAAAGACTTGAAAACTTTTTTGCTGGTTCTGGTGGAGAGCACTATCCTTCAATCCAGTTTCTTGATGTAAGTAATCCCCAATCTCTGTAAGGAAACAGTTTCCACATTAGGATACATTAAGATCTTTCCTTTTTTAATGGAAGGAAAAGAGAAAGAAAATGCGATTTAAAATCAAGTCCATTTACAGGATGCAGTCAGGTCTGTCTCACCATTAAATGACACTCCTCGTGGACAAGCTCCAGCTGTTGTAATTGAAACAAGTGATGAAAAAATGCTGAGTACAGGGTTTTCCCACCAGGGTAATCGTTAACACTAGGGGTACCGGGCTGGGTCATTTGACCCAAATCGCTCTTTCTCTACCACTTGAGTATTTCTTTTTTCTCGGGCCTGGGGTTTTCTGACTTTGATATTTTTTGGCCCTTAGAGCATTTTTGGCCCTTAACTTTTTTTTTTTGGTCGAATAGTTTTGGAATAAAGGCCATGTTACCCTCCGTTTACCATAGTGGGTCATTTGACCCATCCATATACTGACCACGTTTTCCGCCCTTGGTGTTACGCTCTTTTGCATCCAAGCGATGTAAAAGGAGTCTGGCGTACTTGAGAAAGGTCATTGAGCAATGTTATGACACTCCTTGCAATAAAAGTGTTAGGCAACCAGCACAGGTTATCTTATTTGTCGATTCAGTACAACTCTGACGCGGATTTTTTCAACGAGCGAGAAGCAGGCGCCCTAATATTAATTTCTATATATAGACATCAATAATACTATTAGCCCAACCTACCTAACCTTATAATAATATTTTACTATCACGGGAGTGTAATCCATTTCGCCGACTAGGCATAGTGTCGACCTACACTTTTCTCATTTCTGACCTTTTTTTGGTAGCTATCTAACTTTGCCTAACCTAACCTAAACTTGCCTAACCACACCTACTCGATTGACCAGAAGCCAATACAATATTTGGGCAAAGAGGAAAATATAGGTCGGCACTATGGCTGGTCGGCGAAAAGGATTACACGCGAAATAAAGATCGGTCAAAAAGGGGTCGATCTACTGCCATACGCCAATTTCGTTTTTATTTTCTTAGCAGTGCACCTCCCAAAATATTAATATTTTTTTTGTGACTTTTTTCAAATCGTAATAGAGTCCACAAACAACGTCAGGAATACAAAACGACACCTTGCCGGCTAATGTGATCACTCACAGCTTTCTCGCTCGGCATCTCGTCAAGTCGGAACTCTTCCTTGAACTCCTGCAAAATTAAAAATTAAGTTAACGATACCTGCTTGAAAATGCTGCATCAAAAGATGATGAATTCATGTAACATACCTTTGCAATGCCCCTCAGGTATAAGGCATTTTTCGCCTTTTGTTCAGCAACTTTTTTTAAAAGAAAGACATTTTCTATCTTGCAGTATTGGTGAACCTGGAAAATTGATTTGTTCAGCAGTATTAGTATTATGCTTCGTTTGGTCTATACATTATGTTCCGCACAACTCAAAGAGTTTTGAGTTTCAAGAATTATTGTATTGTGATATTGTTACTGACCTCTTTTTTTTTTCGTTGCCTTCTTCGTCCTTCCCTCCTCCCTCTAATAATTGAAGACCACAAAATAAAATCAGTTCATAGGAAGATAGGAAGGTGATAAGAAGCCAAGCGTCCTCCAAATCCTGCACACGCCCCCCTAACCGCCGCAGCTCAGCATCCCTGTAACACAATGAAAGTGGTCAGCCATAATCTAAACTTCATTACATTACATTACAACATTGATAAACACCTCGCTTCCAGCTCATGGCGCAATACTGCATCATGAGCTTGTTCTTCTAGCTGTTGTTGTTGCTGTTGCTGTTCGATTTGGAAGGTCTCGGGCTTGGTGACTTTCTGAAGCTCCTGCTCGTAAAACGTGCCCTCAATTTCATCCTGATCGAGATCCTCCAGCCGGTACACCGGCATGTCATGAGGAATGACCTGAACGACCTTATAAATCTCCTCGCTCCAGTACCAGTTGTATCCTTTTTCGAACTTTTTCTTTTCTCGACTGATTCTGACGAAGTCCCCGACTCTGAACTTGGGGGTTTTCTTTTCTTTTTCCCCGCCATAGAGATTATAGTAGACTTCTAGGACACGATCGGCAGTCACCTCCACGGGCTTCAGTTTTATCGACCTGTGATACGTGTTATTGTAGGCGTGGACAGTATCGTCCAGTAGCTCGTCTACATAGCAGTAATTCCCAGTGGCGGTAAATCTTTTGAATAATTTAGTCTTCAGTGTTTTCTGCCAACGTTCGACAACAGAACATTTCGTTTCAGGATCATAAGTGTGAAAATACTGAATGTCCATCTCCTTTAAATACTTCTGAAAAGGTTTGTTCCTGTACTCTTTCCCGTTATCCGAGAAGAGACGTATGGGACGTCGTGTGGTCTCTTTAAATATTTTTTCGAATCCACTGACAATCGACTTTGCTGATTTGTCTTTGAGGGGCACAGCCCAGGCAAATTTCGAGAACACGTCGATGACGCACAAAATGTAGGCGTAGTTGTAATTGTATTCACGCAAAGACTGAAAATCGGTCAGATCAGTCTGCCAACAATCGTCTATGTTGTCTGCGTAAGTCACATTACGAGGAAAATGTCGCCTTGCAGGCTTGTGCAAGGTGTAAGCATCCTCTCCTTGCAAGTAGGAGTCCACTTTTGCTCTCTTCTCACCCGTAGCACGCCATAGCTTCCAGGGTGTACTGTACGAGGCAGGGTGGGACGGCGTGTGAAACACTTTACCAAGATTTCCACCCTCCTTTCTGGGTTGTGACACCCTTTTTCGATTTTTGTCTGGGTTTTGGGGCGGGTCGCTTACGCGTTTTGACTGGCGTGTCGACACCATGGCCACCACCGGACTGTTTCGCCTGATGAACGGCGTTTCTCCTCTTATCGTTCCCTATTAATTCCAAGGGAATGTTCATATGTGCCAGGGCCTGAATAAACTTCCCTACTCCCGTAGGCTCGATATTTTTCCGAAATCGTGTGAGATCACTGATCAGATCGATAATATTGGAGTGGGCCTGCTTTGCACCATCTATCGTCACGGTCCCTGTCGTGTCCCATGTGACTCGTGAGCCAGACTGACACAAATAATCGTAAATACGCAGTGCCTGCTCCTTATATGTCTTTGGCACCACTGACCCGAGCTGAACACGCATTTGCGTCTCATCTCCCTTCGTATCCTCATTTTTTCCATCCACCGACTCGAGTTGAATCGAAATCGGTTTTCGTGACTCGTTAGAGAAGTGAAGATAACGCTGCAGTGCCTCGTTGTACCTTTTCCACTTTTCAGAGTCATCCACATATTGTTTATTTAAAATATGACTCATTTCAGAGTCCAGTGCACTCATTTGTATTTGAGGACTAGCTGTGGGAGCATCATGCATTCGTGCCACACTGTCGTGTGGAACGAGAATCATTTTCTTGACGTGGTTCATGATAGGAGTGATGGCAACACAGAACTAACGATAGAGAGAAGCAGAGGGAGAAATGCACCTCCACGCTGAAGAACAGCTTTCTTCTTCGCTTGATAACCAGCTCCACCACCTCTTTGAGCTATGGCGCGCAACTGGTTACGGTGCTTGCGAAGTTTATTTCTCTGTTCCTCTGTTATTTTTATATTCCCGATCAGAAGGTTCTCACAGATTTCACAAATCGCGAAAATAAGTGCTCGGTCGGCTTTCTCTAGAATCGCCTTACGCAGGGCTGGCTTTGCTGTTTGCAGAGCTTGCAGCAGCGCCTTATGCGTCTTCACGCTCTGAGACATCGTTCACGAATGGCTTATCTACTGCTCATGCAGTCCCCTTTTATACTTTCCCTTGGGGATGTAAACCACCCCCGTTTCCTCGGGGAAGATGCGAGTTCGTATGCGCAGATGGTCCACCTGTTTCGGCTTAAAATCAAACAGAATGTAGCTGTGTCCCACCTGGGTCGCGTCCTCATATGCCTCGAGCAGAGCCCGCCAGTGCTGGGGGTCCACTTGTAGGCAGAAGGTGCGGATCTGACTTAGGTCGCGGCTCGACTTAAAGAGCACAATATAGTGTGAGTTCAGACTGATTTGTCTTAGTCCGTCTGGGAACAAACACTGGCTCAAAAAGAAAATCGACAGATTTCGATGGTGTGACCCCTTGATGAAAAATTTCAAGATCTCTTTGCTGTGCTGTTTAATTTCATCCATAAAATCATCGATAATAATCAGCTTAGGACTGTGGCCCTGAGGGTGATCTTCAAGCAGAGGTAGCTCTTGTCTGAAATCGACCAGGTGCTTACGAGCCAACTCCTCATACAGAGGCTGCCATTCTGAGTAGTACACGATGATGCGATCAAAGACCGTGTCGAACAAATCAACTCTGTGCTCTATCACACGATTCATGAAATAGGTTTTCCCAGCCCCTGTCCCACCGATGATGAGAGCAGAACAAGGATGCTGAAATCTTAGATCCATCGTGGAAGAATGTTCGATTAGGACTGTACAACACCCTACATAGAGCTGATATTTATACCCTTTCAGCGTTTCCAACTGCGCCCATGAGGCACGCTGTTTGCAGTCGTTAGGTATTTTTTTTTTTACTTTTTTACTTTTTTTTGTGGATAAAATACCTGTCCCCCGTAGGCCTATGAAAAAAAATCCACATTATAGGTGATCAGTTAATAATACGTGCAAGTAAAATATTCTGTACAAGTTACATTATTGCTCTGTTGGATTGTACCCATGTGCCACTGTTTTGCAAGCATCTACACGCCGCCGTTTGTTGTTTTTAGCCTGCCAGTCTTTGCTACTTCCCCGTGTGACAATCACCCAGCCAGGGCGCCGGGCAATTTGCCTAGGGATGGGGATATTAATTTTAGATTTCTCGCCCATCACCATTGCCTTCAAGTTTTCGAAGGTGACAAGCTCATCACAGGACTTATTTATTGTAATTCCTCGCACCTTGATGCACACCTTGATATTGCCGGGGTCACCTCCCACTGCTACCTTGAAAGCGTAGTTCTTTGGGCCGCCTGCACAAAACTGAGTTATAAACGAGCCACGACCCCAATCTTCCTCCACTTGGTCAGTCAGGTCGCCCAAGTGGGTACCCAGTGGCAGATCTGGCTCACCCGGACGGCTAATATAGGCTACACTGTCAGTGTCATGGTAGAGGGCCCTTTCCTTGACAATATCGAGGTACTTGTACAGTTGCAGACGGCCAAAACAGGTCGTGAAAGCCGCGAGGACCAGAGAAGAAGTAGGCAAAGACTCCTCTGAGTCCTCTACAGGATTCCAGGTCACCTGGAGGCAATCTTCACCTATCATCAGCAAACCAGTCACTTTTTTCATAGGATCTGTGACAATTTTCATAAGATCTGCAAAATTGTAAATAAGATCTGTCTTTGCTCGCAGTGTTTTTTCTCCAAACTTGTACGGCAGAACTGGCAGAAATAGATTTCTGGGGGGAATGACTGTACATTTGATGATGCCATTCCATTCATCTACTGGAGGCATTTGTGGGTCTCCCTCCAAGTAGATTGTAGGATGACCATATGGATACCGTCCCCTCAAATTTGCATTAGGGTACTCGGAAATGACATCGGCCATCTTAATCTTTTCGCCATTGGCGACGTTAGCTTTGTGAGACCAACGCAATGCACTGGTACGGCCACCAGCCAAAGCATCTCTGAGGACCAGGGGAGGCACACGAGTTGTAGGATGTTCTTCCAGATAAGCTCTTAGGTCGGCGTCAGTCTGCATTTCCCTCCGAAATTCCCACTTCTCGAACACTGTGTATCCTGACCTACGGAAAAGAGCCGTGAGGCGCACAGTGCTATCATATCGGTTCTCTCCCGCCTCAAGTCCAGGGGGAAAATGTTTTGGGCACTGGTGCCAATAATCTCCGTGGAATTGGTAGATACGTTTCTCAACAGATCCATCTTCGTGTGCTATCTCAACATATCCATCTGCATGGCGACCAAGGACAGACACCTCACGATCGGTGTAAATAGTTTTTATCTTTTGACCTAGTTTGTGCTGCTCATAATCAAGCCACTGGAGAGCAATATGGCTCTGCTTGCCTCTACCATGATAACCTCCGGCAGGGACGATGCCAATTTTTCCTTCTTGAAGGAAATTTCGCCTAAAAGCTGCCATACAGCTACTGCTGAGAGTTATACAATTGAACATCGGGTCGAATCCCGCATATTGTTCAAACAATTGCCTGAAAGCGTGACACGCTTGACGGAGAATTGTAACATCTGAAATACAATAATCTATAAGTTCTCGTCTGAAATTGAAGACATAATTGTCCTCCACCTGTTTGTCATACCAAGAATTAAATTCATCTGCAGCCTTCTTCTTCATACCAGAAGCACAGTAATATTCCCGGTCAAGAAGAGGCCCTTCATACTTGTAGTATTCTGGTTTATTAGCCAAAAATGGCCAATACCCTTTCTTGAGTTCATGAAGACCGAAGGATTTTGTCATTGCACTGAGTGGCATGGCCAAAAACATCAGCGAGTCAATAAATTTCCACTTTCCAACCTTCATGCAAAGAATTTTTGCTCCCTGCAGTACTAGTTCAGGCTTGATCTTGCGCGCAACCATCTCCTGCAAGACGAAAACGCCATCAAAACTTTTGGCGTTATGAGCCACAAGAAGAATTTCATATTTGGCAGGAAAGGACTGCAGGTAATCTAAAAATTGCCCCATCACATTCAGATTAGGATCGTCCAGATTGTGAAACACGTGTTGGCGTGTTTGACACACTGTGCAGAAATAATCATTCTGGGGCACATTAGCACACTCGTCACATACTGCTTGACATACCAAAAGGTTTGGTTTGTGCACAAATATATTGTTTTCTTCGTTCAATCGATCACATTGAGTAGTTTCAATGTCATAGTAAATAGTAACATACTTCATCTTTGGTTTCATTACCCTTTCATTCCATTCAGACATATAACACAAATGGTTTTCTTGTACATTTTCTTTACAGAATTTACAGTATACAAATCCACAGACATGAGGTGCTCCTCTCATTGTACTGTAACTCTTTTCACAGCCACGGCAAAATTTGTAAGCATCACACTTTGTGTTATCAGAATGTGGAAGCTTCATCGTCCTGTGCATATTAAAACATTCCTCACCAGCGAACTGGTGATTGCAGTCAGGACAGCGTGTTAAGCCCTGAGCAGCGCCATCATGGGGATTTGGTCCATAACATCTCCAACAAGATCCCTCACAATGATGCTCACCTTTTTTATCATAAAATGAGTCACATTTTTCGCACACAAAGTTGCGTCCGAAAGCGACACATGGGTATAGAATTGTATAGAAGTGGCGTTCGAACAGCAAGAGATAAACATTCTTACGGCTATCCGCATATGCCCCTTTGAACACGCATTCTCTCCCTCTCATGTCAGTAAATACAACTAACCTGTAATCGTGAAGCACGGCCTGAAGTTTGTGCACATCATCAAGATTACAAGCTTGATTAGGGTCAATATTAGCCAGTTCACAGAGTTTCAGTGCCTCCTTGCGCTGAATAACAGATGTGGGCTCTTTCAAACGAGAGAAAGCTCGATTTACCATCCCACTTGCCTTGGCTTTACCGATGATGACAGCTCGTGCAAGGCACATACTGTCATTCTCATTCAGTGGTTCAAAAATTGTCTTTGTACCGATAAGTCTTTCCAACCACTGGTCCATAATCTCGTTTGCGACACGTCTGGTACGTCTTCCCCCTGCCTCTGGTGTAGGGACATGGATATAGGAGATTTTGAGTTGTCCGTGCGCCATGAATGACTGGTTCGAGTTCAGGACGCGTGAAAGTTTGTCAAGGACCACACGACCCGAGATTTGATCCACTCTTCGCATTGAAAACCAGAGGGGGTTTTCCGCGTTTTCAATTTCGACGATGACGCGATCGTCATCCTTGGCCCGGACGGCCTCCCGCTGTCTCTGCAGCACCGCGTCAAACAACCCCTCCATGACCTCCTCGGAAGGCAGAGTGTCACCAAGACCTTTAATGAGCATCAGCTCCTCGCGGAACCTGGTTTTGAACCGTTTCAGTTCGCGCTCTCGCGTCTGCAAGACCTCTAGAGTAGGCTGCGGGGTGTCTTGCTCGTCGTCATCCTCCCTGTCGGCGTCCTCCTCCCGCGGCCGTTTGACCCCGGACGGACCGGGCTGGGGTGACCCCGGCGCCGTGCGGGACGGTCCGGGTTGTGGGGATGGAGAGCGACGCGGCGACTCCCACGGCCGGAACAGACGCGGGGCCGGACGTGCCGGCTCGGCAGGGGGCGTGGCGGTCACAGACGCGGTAGTGTGAGGGGGTGAGTCACCCTCGGCCTCAGCACCTCCGCCGCCAACCATCGCAAGAGCCAGCCTATAGGTTAGGGCGGCATGGCGATCAGCCCCGGCGTTTACCCGGAGGTAAGCCTCAAACCCGGCCTTGAGGAAATCACGGACGCGAGCGTCGTGAATTCCGGCCGGCGAGTCCAAGAGAGCCGTGATAAACTCTACGTAAGACTCGGACAAGTACTCGTTGGTGTAATAACACCCGCTCTCCCATTCATCCAAAATCTCAGTCAACATACTCATGTTGAAGAGAAATAAGGAATGTCTTGAAAAAGACAGAGAGACACTTCAAGATAGAAGTGAGATTGTCTTGAAAAAGACAGGGGAATAAAGAGACACTTCAAGATCGAAGTGATTAATTTGTCTTGAAAAAGACAGTTTCTACGTGGCAGAGCACGGGGACGCAAGCGAGAGCGCTAAGACACTTGGGGAGAACGATGCGTTAGTGAGAGAACTGCACTGAACGACAACGAAATAACTTGTGCTCTCTCGGCGCCGCGGCGCGCCTTTTATCCCCGGCGCGGTAGTTCTCCCGGCCGCCGCTAGGCGGCGCCACGCGATGGAGCGCTGCGGTGCGAGTAGTTGTCTCTGCCGCCGGTAGGCGGCGCGCGGCGCTGGCGCTCACCCTTCCCCTCTCCCCGCCACCTGCCTGCAGTCTTCCCCTCTCCCCTCCCCGCCTCTATTGCACTCGGTGCATGTACAGACTTGAATTAATTAGTTCCGAATTATCCGATAGGCGGCGCTCATGTCGCGTGGCGCTGGCTGGCGCCAGGGATAAAAGGCGAGCTGCGGCGCCTCGAATCATCAGTCACGTTCACGGAGTCGTCCAGTGCAGTCCTTACGTACCCTTCGATTTTCGCTGAGCTCTTAACCTCAACTGTCTTTCTCAAGACAAATCACTGCTCTATCATGTCTAACAAACGTGTGATGGAGAATTTCGATTTGGCCCCCGAGGCTAAACGCCAATTGCTGAGCGAGCTAGTTAAAGAACTAGGGTTAAGTGCACCTGGCGTTGATGATGGGGATGGGCCCTACCCACTCGCCTATGCCCCTGCTGTCCCTTCTGCTGGTGTTGACCTTGGTAATGCAGCTTGTGACACCATGCTGAGTAAACCATCAGCAGAGGAGTCCATTGATTTGGATAAGTTATGTAACCAGGCATATGGTAATTTTGTTGACAAACAGTCTCTGTCTACCAAAAATCTTGTCAATGTAAATTTGAAAGTGGGGGAGGAATTGTCAAAATATCCACAAGATGTTAAATACAAGGATTTCCGTTTGACAAAGGGTGATGAGAAAATTATTCGTATAGGAATTGATATCATTAATTTCTCTCCTTTCATCATGCTACTCGGAGAATCCAACAGTAAAGGAAATCGCAAGTGGATAAGAATGTCTCAAGAAGAGTTTCACGTTTTTATTTCTGACGAGATAAACTATTACTTTCAGCTTGCATTGGAGACTAAAAGTAATATTGATCGTGTCACCATTGGTGGACTTGAGCTCTCTATTTATTTTAATAAGAAAGTAAATATTCCGTCTGTCTGCGTTCAACGCAAAGATTCTTTGACTCAAATCTACCTGGGTCTGCAATCGTGGCAGATGGTGCCAAGATCTAAGTCAGCCATGACTAAAAGATTAACAAAGCGAGTGAATTTGTGTCACGATGCTAATATGTATTGGACTCAGATGATTCAAGAATGTAAGTTCTACTGTGAACAGAAAGGTTTTCATTCTCTTTCAAATTTGACTCCAGTGCAAGCAGAGAGGCTTTTGATGGAAGCAATAAATTCAGTGACAACTCCCTTCCCTCATAAAATAAAAGATGAACTCATCATCTATCATTTTTCTCTCATTAAGGACAGTGTGTGTGGTCTCATGAAAAAGTAAACAGCTCACAGATTTGAAACAGTTGAAAAAAGTTAGTATCAGTGTCGTTAAGACTCAGAATAAATAAGATGACATTCACGTTCCATGCCACAGTCGAAGTTGCCGTGAAACAATCTCGTAAAATGTTAAGATTCACATTCAAAGTTTAAAAAAACAGCTTGATTAGAGATTCAACTCCTGCAAATTTGAATTCTAATATGAATGAGAAGTTTAAAAATTTCTGCTTCAAAAATACAAAAAATTATCACACACATCATGGAATGTGAATGGAGATAAAATTATGGAAACGGAATAAAAACAACAGAGTCAATGAAAAACAATTAATTTATTTTCCTTCATTATACAATTAAAAAATGACCTTGGAAAATAAGGTACGAAAAGCAAACCAAAACTATTAACAAAAAAAAATTGATGACTAACGCCTTCTTTTCTGTATCTCTTCAATTGCCGCAACAGACTGAAAAAAAATTACGAGAACAAAAAAATATTGTAGCAACAGTGAAGTCACATGTAAAAAAAACATCAGATTTTAAATCCGTACCATTTCGAAAGTCGGTGCTCTGGCGCGCGGTGTGGTCATCCTTGGCATCGTCCTTTTGCGGGGCCCGTCAGGCCCAGACGCCCCTGCACCTGCAGCACAGTTCGTATAGATGAGGGACCCTGCGGGCACAGCCGAAGCTCGCCCTGAGACAGCCTGAGATACGGCCAGCCTACCCCTTGTGCTGGCGGCTTCCGCAAGCAAGCGAAGACCGGCCGCATCAGCTGCACGGCCACCGACAGCCCCGGCTGCAGCAGGAGCCGCCGCAGACGGCGGCAAGGGGCCCAGTCTCTTAAACACTGCGGCCCTGAAGCGGCTGAACACAGAGCCCTAAAAGCAGAGCGAAAACGAAGCTTATTAGAATTTTCAGTCATAGATAAGGATTACGAAGGCGAAGTGCCAAGTACCTCTGAGGCGGCGCCGCCATCGCTGGCCTTGACAGGGGTGCTCGTGGCCACGGGGTCCCCCTTCACCGGGGAGTTGTCAGGCGTCAGCAGAGACGGCGGCGGCTGAAGGCAGCGAAGCGCCGCCTCCTCGGAGGCGACCACAGCCGCCACCATATCCAGCGGCGCCTCGTTGCCTTCAGCTGCCGCCTGCTCCGCCTCCGCCTCCAACATGATCCCCCACAAATCGGGCATGTCTGGGGCCTAATGAACATAAAGAAGTCACATTAGCAGTACCGATAAAAAAAATCGATTTGGAAAGAATGCGTGGATTACTTACAGGGTCCGTTCGACGCCTTGGCGTGTACCAAGAGTCCTCTGAGGCTGACCCGTCCTCCGCGACGTCGCTGACATCCAGCGATGACCATGTGGTCGACCCACCACCACTGAAGGGGGAGACGGGTGGCGGGACTGGGGAGTGCGAAGGCGGAGGTGGACATAGAATGTCAAAGGTGGTCTTCCCTTCCTGAAACGAACAATGATGTCATGAATTACAACGTTTCAGAGCGGAGAATGCGATCTATTTTACGTCCACGATCTTTCTTACGCGCGAGCTACAGTACGTAACACGCTGGCCTGGCCACGGCTCGACTCGGCACGGCTCGACTCGGCACTGACTAGGTCGGCCTGCGACGCTGGGCGCCCGATAGGTAGACTAGCCCGCACGACACGCGTGAATTCGGAATTGCCTATCCCACAGCGCACAGCTGTGCTGCGAGTGGAATCAAGGTCAAGTTCACCGCACCACGAGAGGGGAATACATCCACTGCGCGCCAGGCTGTGACGCTGTGGTTGTAGCCGCCCGGTTTCGCTTGGCTGCCTCAAGCCGATCAGCTGTGCGGAGCGGACGAGGCTGTGTGGCGTGCCGTGCCGTGCCCGCACAGCTGAGCCTGCGACAGGTGGGGGACCTCCGTGACACTGGCATCACCCATGCATGCACAAATTATGAGTCATAGGTCACCAATTTGAGCATGATTTGAGCAATCTCTCTGCCAAGTTTTAGAATTTGTGCATATCAAACAAGGTCAAAAACAGAGTTTCAAATCTGGTGATGCCAAAATCACGATGGCATCACCCAATAACGCACAAATTCAGCGGAGGTCACCACCAATTTGAGCACAATTTGAGCAACTGATTTGGCACATTTTCAGAATTTGTGCATCGTTTCTACTATGAGATATTGCCGTATTAATAGTGGCGATGCCAAAATCACGCCAGCATCACCCAATTCGAATTTCGGATATTTAAAAGCGGATTTCTCACCGCCTGAATTTGAGCAACCGATCCCGCACCTCGGTTGAATTTGTGCATGCATTTTCGCACCCTTAAAACGCGGCTGAAATAGCTAGACAGCGCACTGGTGACGTCAACAAGTACCAGCATCACCCAACCACGCACAAATTCAACGGAGGTCACCACAAATTTGAGCACAATTTGAGCAACCGATCTGGCACATTTTTAGATTTTGTGCATCGTTTCTGGTATGAGGAATTGCCGATATTTACAGTGGCGATGCCAAAATCACGTCAGCATCGACCCAATTCGAATTTCGGATATTTCAAAGCAGATTTCTCACCGCCTGAATTTGAGCAACCGATCTCGCAACTCGGTTGAATTTGTGCATGCATTTTCGCACCCTTGAAACGCGGCTGAAATAGCTAGGAAGCGCACTGGTGACGTCAACAAGTACGAGCATCACCCAACCACGCACAATTTCAACGGAGGTCACCACCAATTTGAGCATAATTTGAGCAACCGATCACATTTTCAGTACGAGAAATTGCCGTATTTACAGTGGCGTGATGCTAACATCACAGCACCATCACCTGGCCAAAATTGCTACACTGTTTGGTCCACACTTGAAAACGGGGACTACTACACGGAGAAAAATGGTACAGTTGTGTGTACTACAGTCATATAGTTGGAAGCCCTGTCGTGATGACAATTGTACTTCGAGTAGCGCTATCCATACTGGTGTAGTGGCGGCAAGGGAAGGTATAGTTGGCCCAACTGCAGTGCCGTAGTGGGGTTTTTCCCCGTTCGCCCAACCTGAAGTGTAGTTGTCTCCACTACAGTGCTAAAACCACACTGCTATAGTCACACCAACTATAGTACAGACGTTTCTCTACCTGTCATTATACATACCAGTCATTCCAAAAGAAACTGTCGTTCTCTTTCCCACTCGATATTATTTGCGGACTTCATCACGAATTGCTACTGGTAACGAATTTTCGACGTGAAGAGAAGGCTGAGTAGCATCCGGAATTCCAAACGGAATAAGAAGTGATCGAGAAGAAAGTAAAAATTCTGCAGAGGGCCAAGGGCCCCAGTACGGCAAGCTATTTACATCAACTTTGGGAAGGTGAGCAATAGTTATGTACTGCGGTAATCGTGTTTCTTACGATGTGTGTTGCTGAAAACGTAACGCACCCGAAAAAGTATGTTGCCTTATTTACATAAAATGCACTGCATTCTGTCATGTTTGTGTTTTGCAGAAAAGTCAATCTTCAGTCCTGAAGCTAGCAAGGAAACCTACCAGACTTGAAGGAATCGTCTTTTATAAACAAGACAAGAAAAGTTTCGAAGATTTGTTTTCTGACCACAGCATTTTTGAGGTTTGTAGCATCTTTCCATCCACATTTTCAGTTGTGAAGAACTCCCCGGCTACTTGTTTTCATTTCTTAATTTTTCAGAAATAAAACTGTATAATTACAATCAAAACCAATGGAAACAATATTTCTTAATATTTCTATTTTAAAGTTAGACTTGTGTTGTTCCTCCCAAAAATCTGATGAGTATCGAACCACCTTTCATATACCTGAACTAAGTAGCATTACATCTTCTCCTTTGTTTTTGAATAAGTGTTCCGAAACGCAACCTGGCTCTGTATGTACTGTGAGAGGGACTTCTCATTCACCACCAACAAAACATCGGAAAACCTCTGCTCAGTTATGTCAAGTCATGTGCACTGGTAAAACTAAGGCGTAAACCTACCTGATTCCAATGCTTCCCAGAGGCGTTATAACTCCAAGATTTTAAGCAAAATTGAATTTTAAATGTTCCAATCTGTGTTTTTATGGCCACAATAAATTTAAATAAATCATTAATTTATCTTACTGTAACATCTCTGAAAATAGGATCACTTTTGCATCTGAAACATTTCAGTCAGATGCTAAAATTGATTAGTCGCTCTTTTCGTGTGAAAATGGGGATGGCTCACCTCGTGAAAATGGACTTCTACAAATATGGTTTGAGAAAGACTTCTGACCCCTTCTTTAATCCTCTCATTGCACTGAATTCAATAGTGCAATTAGTTTGTTTTTTTTTCAATTAAAATAGAGATTTACTGGGAAAATGCAAAAATATTGGAAAACTGTGCTTAACGCTTCAGTAGAGCACAAGGTGGCGCCTAAGTCTTACCAGAGAGTATGTGTGTTGTGTGTAATTTTAAGCATTCTCCTCTTGCTTGTTGTGAGCTTGAATGTTTCACTATTTCGAATTTATTCTAATTTCATATCTTCTTTTTGTGTCTATTACTTTTAGTGACTTATTTATTTGTACTTTACATTTTGATATATTACAATAAGTTGCTCCTCTGATGTGTGTGTTTGATATTGCCATAACCTTACCTCCACCACGTTCTCAGAACAACTATGTTTCTTTCAATGTAACTATGGTGCTTATTTTGCCCCAGCCATAGCTGTAGTCACGCTTACTACAACTGCGCTTGATAGGACACGTGCAGTTAGTCTGAGCGCAATGGCATGCCGCTAGTGGATGCCGCTATCACTATCGTTGGGTCCACGATACTACCATGTGCGCCGACTGCACCCACTGTAGTTGCCCCAGCTGAAGAGCGAGTCGGCCTCACTGGGGTCGCGCCACTAGCGCACTGCAGTGGAGCCAACGATAGTTAGAGTGGGCCCGTATTCGACTGAAGACTGCAGTTGGCCCAACAATACCTATGGTCTCTTCAACTGCACTTTTTTCTCCGTGCGATGAAACTCGCTGGGTCGGCGCTCAGACGATGATTGAGAAAGGTAATGTCACTGAAGAGGGACTATTTGCAGAATAGAGCCCGTGGCGGGGGCTGCAGATGACCTCCGAAAATGTTGAAAAAATATTTTCGGAAACTACGTAAAAAATGGCCGCGAAAAGTTAACGCGCCGAACTGCTTTTGAAAATAGGTGCTCGACGACCGCCCCTAATGTGCAGTTGTATGTCTGTATTAAGTCCAAGGAAATCTGTTCATTGTGAAAGTCTTTGTTATGTACATTTGAATAGTAATTTAATTTCTGCTTGTCTGGTCAACGCGACTTTCTGTACATCCCTAATACCTGTTTTCAGGGTAGATCGCATTGTTTAGTGACTTGATTTATTTTATTTGGATCAAGTAAATTACGCAATGTCATAACACCTGCATGCACACCAAGTCTCTCTTCTCATGTTCCTGTTCGATCCTGCTGCATATTATCACTCATTGCTGTTAAAAGTGTTCTGTATTTTTCATGGGGTCATTGTAGTACGCTGTGTTTAGTCAAGCTTAATCTAGACATAAAAACACAAACGCCAGTTCATTAGTGTACTCATATTAACTTTATTAAACATATCACTCGACATCATCATACTTGAATGCAGCGGGTCTGTCTTCTGTAATGCGCTCATTACTTTTCGTTTACCATTCACACACTTCGTTGCGTGGACCACTTACAAGGGGACGGCAAAAGGTGTAAGTAATCTGATTGCGAAGACACTAACCGGGTCGGGTCGACTCTCTGAGGAAGGTGCTGCATTTTGAGGGGGTCATGTGGGTTCAGGGGGGGGGGGGGAGGGTGTGGTACTAGAGGTGGGAAATGAAACGTCGAGACCGAAAGTTTCAGATGGATACCTCGACTTAAAATTTCCTCAGACATCTGTATTTAACTCGGAACTTGGGAAACATTTGAGATCTCGGGTTAAAAAAGAGATACAAGGCGCCCTGTTAAAAATGCGTTCGTTGAGCTCCTGAGCGTTTTGCTTGGACAACCCCGAGATTCCGATCAAATGGCATGTCATTCGTCTCACGCTAACGCGTGTGAAAAAACTACAGAAATCAAACCATCTAAATCTTAGGGCATTTAAGTAATTAAGTCTTTTAAGGTCCTTTAAATTAAGGGTGAAATTTTGACATTACCTTTCTCAATCATCGTCTGAGCGCCGACCCAGCGAGTTTCATCGCACGGAGAAAAAAGTGCAGTTGAAGAGACCAAAGGTATAGTTGGGTCAACTGCAGTCTTCAGTCGAATACGGGCCCACTCTAACTATCGTTGGCTCCACTGCAGTGCGCTAGTGGCGCGACCCCAGTGAGGCCGACTCGCTCTTCAGTTGGGGCAACTACAGTGGGTGCAGTCGGCGCACATGGTAGTATCGTGGACCCAACGATAGTGATAGCGGCATCCACTAGCGGCATGCCATTGCGCTCAGACTAACTGCACGTGTCCTATCAAGCGCAGTTGTAGTAAGCGTGACTACAGCTATGGCTGGGGCAAAATAAGCACCATAGTTACATTGAAAGAAACATAGTTGTTCTGAGAACGTGGTGGAGGTAAGGTTATGGCAATATCAAACACACACATCAGAGGAGCAACTTATTGTAATATATCAAAATGTAAAGTACAAATAAATAAGTCACTAAAAGTAATAGACACAAAAAGAAGATATGAAATTAGAATAAATTCGAAATAGTGAAACATTTAAGTTCACAACAAGCAAGAGGAGAATGCTTAAAATTACACACAACACACATACTCTCTGGTAAGACTTAGGCGCCACCTTGTGCTCTACTGAAGCGTTAAGCACAGTTTTCCAATATTTTTGCATTTTCCCAGTAAATTTTTATTTTAATTGAAAAAAAAAAACAACTAATTGCACTATTGAATTCAGTGCAATGAGAGGATTTAAGAAGGGGTCAGAAGTCTTTCTCAAACCATATTTGTAGAAGTCCATTTTCACGAGGTGAGCCATCCCCCATTTTCACACGAAAAGAGCGACTAATCAATTTTAGCATCTGACTGAGATGTTTCAGATGCAAAAGTGATCCTATTTTCAGAGATGTTACAGTAAGATAAATTAATGATTTATTTAAATTTATTGTGGCCATAAAAACACAGATTGGAACATTTAAAATTCAATTTTGGTTAAAATCTTGGAGTTATAACGCCTCTGGGAAGCATTGGAATCAGGTAGGTTTACGCCTTAGTTTTACCAGTGCACATGACTTGACATAACTGAGCAGAGGTTTTCCGATGTTTTGTTGGTGGTGAATGAGAAGTCCTTCTCACAGTACATACAGAGACAGGTTGCGTTTCGGAACACTTATTCTAAAACAAAGGAGAAGATGTAATGCTACTTAGTTCAGGTATATGAAAGGTGGTTCGATACTCATCAGATTTTTGGGAGGAACAACACAAGTATAACTTTAAAATAGAAATATTAAGAAATATTGTTTCCATTGGTTTTGATTGTAATTATACAGTTTTATTTCTGAAAAATTAAGAAATGAAAACAAGTAGCCGGGGAGTTCTTCACAACTGAAAATGTGGATGGAAAGATGCTACAAACCTCAAAAATGCTGTGGTCAGAAAACAAATCTTCGAAACTTTTCTTGTCTTGTTTATAAAAGACGATTCCTTCAAGTCTGGTAGGTTTCCTTGCTAGCTTCAGGACTGAAGATTGACTTTTCTGCAAAACACAAACATGACAGAATGCAGTGCATTTTATGTAAATAAGGCAACATACTTTTTCGGGTGCGTTACGTTTTCAGCAACACACATCGTAAGAAACACGATTACCGCAGTACATAACTATTGCTCACCTTCCCAAAGTTGGATGTAAATAGCTTGCCGTACTGGGGCCCTTGGCCCTCTGCAGAATTTTTACTTTCTTCTCGATCACTTCTTATTCCGTTTGGTAATTCCGGATGCTACTCAGCCTTCTCTTCACGTCGAAAATTCGTTACCAGTAGCAATTCGTGATAAAGTCCGCAAATAATATCGAGTGGGAAAGAGAACGACAGTTTCTTTTGGAATGACTGGTACTGACAGTTGGAGAAACGTCTGTACTATAGTTGGTGTGACTATAGCAGTGTGGTTTTAGCACTGTAGTGGAGACAACTACACTTCAGGTTGGGCGAACGGGGAAAAACCCCACTACGGCACTGCAGTTGGGCCAACTATACCTTTCCTTGCCGCCACTACACCAGTATGGATAGCGCTACTCGAAGTACAATTGTCATCACGACAGGGCTTCCAACTATATGACTGTAGTACACACAACTGTACCATTTTTCTCCGTGTAGTAGTCCCCGTTTCCAAGTGTGGACCAAACTGTGGCCCACAGTGTATAAAAGAACCAAGCAGTGTAGCAATTTTGGCCAGGTGATGGTGCTGTGATGTTAGCATCACGCCACTGTAAATACGGCAATTTCTCGTACTGAAAATGTGCTAGATCGGTATGCCTAAATTGTGCTCAAATTGGTGGTGACCTCCGTTGAATTTGTGCGTGGTTGGGTGAGGCCGGTACTTGTTGACGTCACCAGTGCGCTTCCTAGCTATTTCAGCCGCGTTTCAAGGGTGCGAAAATGCATGCACAAATTCAACCGAGTTGCGAGACCGGTTGCTCAAATTCAGGCGGTGAGAAATCTGCTTTGAAATATCCGAAATTCGAATTGGGTCATGCTGACGTGATTTTGGCATCGCCACTGTAAATATGGCAATTCCTCATACCAGAAACGATGCACAAAATCTAAAAATGTGCCAGATCGGTTGCTCAAATTATGCTCAAATTTGTGGTGACCTCCGTTGAATTTGTGCGTGGTTGGGTGATGCTGGTACTTGTTGACGTCACCAGTGCGCTTCCTAGCTATTTCAGCCGCGTTTCAAGGGTGCGAAAATGCATGCACAAATTCAACCGAGTTGCGAGATCGGTTGCTCAAATTCAGGCGGTGAGAAATCTGCTTCAAAATCTCCGAAATTCGAATTGGGTGATGCTGGCGTGATTTTGGCATCGCCACTATTCATTCGGCAATTTCTCATACTAGAAACGATGCACAAAATCTATAAATGTGCCAGATCGGTTGCTCAAATTGTGCTCAAATTTGTGGTGACCTCCGTTGAATTTGTGCGTGGTTGGGTGATGCTGGTACTTGTTGACGTCACCAGTGCGCTTCCTAGCTATTTCAGCCGCGTTTCAAGGGTGCGAAAATGCATGCACAAATTCAACCGAGGTGCGGGATCGGTTGCTCAAATTCAGGCGGTGAGAAATCTGCTTCAAAATCTCCGAAATTCGAATTGGGTGATGCTGGCGTGATTTTGGCATCGCCACTATAAATTCGGCAATTTCTCATACTAGAAACGATGCACAAAATCTATAAATGTGCCAGATCGGTTGCTCAAATTATGCTCAAATTTGTGGTGACCTCCGATGAATTTGTGCGTTATTGGGTGATGCCATCGTGATTTTGGCATCACCAGATTTGAAACTCTGTTTTTGACCTTGTTTGATATGCACGAATTCTTAAACTTGTCAGAGAGATTGCTCAAATCATGCTCAAATTGGTGACCTATGACTCATAATTTGTGCATGCATGGGTGATGCCAGTGTCACGGAGGTTGGCGCGGGCCGTGCCTGAGACTGACGGCGTAGTTCGTCGGTGCGCGGCAGGACACGGCACGCCACGCCGGGTCCTGAGTCTCTTTCTCTTTGTTGTGCCCACAGAATCCTCACGACGCGCTCACCCACACACACACACACACCACACACACACACACACACACACACACACACACACACACACACACACACAAGGAACACCCTAGACACACGGCGTAGATACGCACGCGTTAAGACAAAAGGACGAAGCACATGGACACAGGGAATGCCGTGCCGGCACGACTAAGCACAGAACAACGTAACTGAACCACGTGGTCGACCACGTTACGACGCAAGACATGTCCACACAAGAGACGCGTTAAAACGATTGAACTCAGCATGGTCAAAGAACAAAGTTTCCATGCGAGCCATGGGCACACAAAGGCATGGGCAGGGCATGGCACGCCGTGGCACACAAAGACAAAGGACCGACACGGACGCAACAGGATTTTCACTCGAATTTCACAAAATTACTCACCATTTCAGCCTCGATGGCCGCTGCCGCAGCCTCGATGCTCGAGTCAAAGGAAACTGAGCCAAATAGCTCCAAAGTGTCGCCGGTTTCTTCCATAACGAAGTTGATAGCGCTCCCGCACACACCGAACGTTGATGCACCACTGACGAGCTGGCTGGCTTCGGTTTCGGTCCGGGGGAAACATCCCCCCCCCCCCACCCTCATCCCCTTTCCAGTTAAGCGACTCGGCCGAACTCTACCGAAGAGACTTCGGGTACGGACTTCGGCTCGGTTCGGCTCGCGAAGGTATGTGAACAACCCTCGGCGTTCGCGCGCTTCGGCTCGGGTGTCGCGCGCATCCTTCGGCTCGCATCCTCGGCGGCGGCACGGCGCGTTCGGTTCATATCAGCGTCGGCACAGCGCGGTGTAGCGCGGAACGAGAACGGAGAGGCGCGCCCTCGAGGCGCGTGGTTTCTCCCTTCCTCTTCCCGGCTCAGCGTAGTGGCGTAGATAGTGTTGCCTACCCGACAGGCGCTTCGGAGCGAGAATTCAAACGGTGCGCGGCGCGGCGGGCGCGGTCGGCTTGTCGATACAACGTTACACGCGTGTTTCTGATTTTCACCGATAGACGGCGCTAGTGTCGCGGAGCGCCATGTATAAATTCGGAGGCGACGACAGCTCGATATCAGTTAATCACAGAGCGTAGCCACACCCGCACCCACTATGGTTTATTACGCTGCTTGTGACATCCAGATGCTGAGAGGTACGGATGGAGAGTACGTCATCAAGGAGTTCTCTCTGTACGATCCTCTGTGGGACCTCACGAGGTGTTCAGAAGTGTTCGCACCACCCTATGACGGCACACTGGTGCCACCGTATTACAGACGCCAAAACAAATATGTGACGAATTATGTCCACGGACTCCAGTGGCATCACGGCGAAAAACCATACAATGAGTGCTATGAGATTATCCAACACTGGACCTCTCAGTACTCACGTATCTACGTGAAGGGTGTGGAAAAGAGGAGAATGCTTGAGAGTATTGTGTCGCCTGGGGTAGATGTGATCAATATTGAAATATTCGGATGCCCTAAGCTGCAAAGCTTGCCAAGACTCTTTGTTCCGTGGCACTGCAGACAACACTCTGTGAATCCGATACATACGTGTGCTGTACAGAATGCAAAGCGCATTGGTCTATGGTACGCTATGAATGAGAGTAATCTGTAGTATGGTACGAAATAAAAAAGTTTTACAAAAAAACAATTAAAACAAAAAAAGGTTTACAAAAAAATTTAAAACAAAAAAGTTTTTTGACAAAAAATTTAAAACAAAAAAAGTTTTTTACAAAAAAATTGCAAAATAAATTTTGCACGAAAAAAATTTATTCATTAGAAATAAATTAGCGGTTTTTGTATAGGCCTCTAGGGGATAGAATTTTCCGCACAAAAAAATTCTAACGACGGTTAGGTGTACCTCATGGGTCCGTTGGAAAACACTAAGAGAATTTTGTGATTGTGAAGTTGGTAACAGGACGGCATGAACAAAATGTCGGATTGCGTTCGCTGGCACGAACATAATCCGAATTTCAGTCATGCCATCCAGACTTAGGTTACGCCCCCCACCACAAGGGAAGGGGAGAGGGGGACCTGGGGCACAGGGTGACAATGGGGAATAAAATTAGGTTGAGGTTACACACCTGTCCGAATGTCCGACTTAACTTAGGTTGAGGTTGGGTTAGGCTTAGGTTGGGTTAGGCTTAGGTTGGCTTAGGTTTAGGTTACACACCTGTCCGAATGTCCGACTTAACTTAGGTTGAGGTTGGGTTAGGCTTAGGTTGGGTTAGGCTTAGGTTGGGTTAGGCTTAGGTTGGGTTAGGCTTAGGTTGGGTTAGGCTTAGGTTGGGTTAGGCTTAGGTTGGGTTAGGCTTAGGTTGGGTTAGGCTTAGGTTGGGTTAGGCTTAGGTTGGGTTAGGCTTAGGTTGGGTTAGGTTTAGGTTGGGTTAGGCTTAGGTTGGGTTAGGCTTAGGTTGGGTTAGGCTTAGGTTGGGTTAGGCTTAGGTTGGGTTAGGCTTAGGTTGGGTTAGGCTTAGGTTGGGTTAGGCTTAGGTTGGGTTAGGTTACACACCTGTCCGAATGTCCGACTTAACAAGCCCTGACACGTCATGTCCGAATGTCCGGACAAGATGGCGGACGTCCGAATGGGGGACAAGCAACTTGTGCTTCTTGGTTTTTGACAGGGATCCGACTACATCATCTGCATGGATAATAATACACAGTACTTTGTTCCCATGGTCTCTAACAATATAATGATAGCGGTAAAAATAACCGTCCGTCACAGTTTTAAAAACTCCATCCTCACTTGATCTTGGGTTATCAACACAGTACAGCACATCCCTACAGTTAAGAAGTTGCTCCAACTGAGGCAAAAAAGGGGGGAAATACGCAAAGTCTTTCGGCACATTCAATGGAATTCCATGTCTAAACAGCACTCTGTATTCAAAGATGGCTTGTGACAATCCAAACGGGTTGTCTGTGCTGTGACTTGCAACATACGAATCTATACAAGGTTGTGTGTGTACACCTTCAAAGCAAGATTGCCCACGAATGGTATCTAGTTCTAGAAATATTTTCTCCAAGCTCAAATAGCACATTTGTTTGATAATACATCCTGAAACCAAACAGCACATATCAAATATAACAGGTGATCAAAATACTTCAAAACTGCTTCCTCTTGAAGCAAAAATAACAATATCTCTCACCTTAATAAAATCAAGGTAAGTGTCAGTGAAAAGGTTCACTTCTTTGACCACAAAATTTACTGCTTTCTCACTTGTTCTAAATTTACTCTTCAGCTTGGCCAGGAAAGAAGCAGCTGCCTCCTGCATTTTTTGAGCAGGATTATTTGAGTCTAATGAAACAATTAAAATATCAGTCCACAGCAGAGGGACACATATTCAAAGGGAAAATTGGATCTTTAGTATTCACACTTAACTTCCATTTCCAAATTCCACAAATGCTCTTACTGTCACTTCTCTAGACCCTTCCCCTGCAGGCGAGTGCCGGTGTCAGAGGTTAAAAAAAAAAAAAAAAAAAAAAACGCGCATGAGAGTCCAGTCAAGAGACCATGCGTAAACTTCACAGTCGACTCACTTTCGAGGGACTAACTTCAATAATTTCAAACGAAATGTTGTCTGTTTTCGCAGGACGGCGATGCCGTTTCTACCCCGAAAACTTATTTACAACCTCAATTTTCAAATGTATGTGGTTCGAATAAAAATGAAAAATATAACAGTCCGCTATATGTCAAACGTAAATTTTTCATCCGAAAAAAAAAAACAAGCTGGCCCGTCCCTTCCGTCATCCTCGGTGCCAGTTCCGCTGCGCTCCACCGGCACCTCGGATTGACAGGGGGACTTGGCCAGCTTGGCCTGCCGGCGGCGTTTGCGGGGGCCTTCGGCCCCCGCCTCAAGTCTCCCTAGAAGTGCCCGATAGCAGAAGTATTTGTTACGATTAAAATCGTTAACCCGAGCCCGTCCCTGAGCGCGCCGCGATGGTAATAGTGTGCGCGCGGCGGCCAACCCTAACCTCAAAAAACAATAACAGACAAATTTTCATTAATCAAAAATGCGATATAAATCGAAAATTGTTGCCACCGCACGTGATTGTACGATAAAAAAGTAGTTGATCTTCAAAATTTGAAGTTTTTCTATGAACGATAAGTCGGCGAACATACGTCCGCCCGAACGAACATGCGGCATCAGACTATAAGCCCGGCTCCTGCCGTTTCTAAAGAAACGTGTCGGGACGGGCTAAAAAGGGAACTGCCGGTTTTAATCTTACGGATGTAATTGAAACAAATTTATTCTAGAAAAACAAGCAAAGTGCATTAGAGGATAAAGATTTTTGGCTGAGCGATAGCGAAGCCCTTACCCCACTGGCCCAAAAATGTTTGGTCTGTTTGTCTGTCTGTCTGCCTGTCCGCGCGATTTCTCGAGAACGGTTCATCGTAGAGGGCTCAAATTTGGACCACAATCTCCTTGCATCATACCGGAGTCAACCTCACCTCGGGGGCATCCTACCTCAGGTGCTGCTGCAGGTGCCGGTTGACAAACCAGGGCCTTCTTGTGCAAGAACTGGAACAGGAGGGCTAACTTCTAAATCGTGCCGATTTTCAAACATTAACATGTCGACCGACCCCTTCTAAAATCACCCAAAGACCCAAGTCAAGATGGCGAAATCGACCTCAGGTGCTGCTGCAGGTGCTTGTGGTCAAAACAAGGCCTTCTTGGGCAGGAGCAGGAACAAATAGAAAAACTGCTAAACAAGCTGTATTTTGAGCATAAAGATCTGAACCGACCCCGCTTAAAATACACTCAGAACTTCAATTACAATGCCTAAAAGGTCCCCAGGTGCTGCTGCAGGTGCCGGTTGACAAAACAGGATCTTCTTGAGCACAAACTGGAAGATGTGGGCAAACTTTTAAATCGTGCAGAATTTTTAACTTCAACATGGCCACCGCCTCCATCTTAAGTCACCCCAAGATTCCATTCAACATGCCGAAATTAACCCCAGGTGATGCTGCAGGTGCTAGGGATCAAAACAGGGCCTTCTTGGGCAGGAACTGGAACAGGGGCCAAATTCTAAATCGTGCAGAATATCAAACTTAAACATGGCGAATGACCCCCTCTAAAATCACCCCAAGACTCCATTCAACATGCCGAAATCAACCCCAGGTGCTGCTGCAGGTGCTAGAGGTCAAAACAGGGCCTTCTTGGGCAGGAACTGGAACGGGGTGCCAAATTCTAAATCGTGCCGAATATCAAACTTAAACATGGCGACCGACCCCCTCTTAAATCACCCTAAGACCCCATTCAAAATGCCAAATTGGGTGAACCTAGTTTGACCGAATGAAAAACTGACCGAACAGGAACTGACCGACTAGGAATTGACCGAATCAGCTGGTGCATCATTTGAAAAGTTGCCGCTTGCGACTTGGTCGCACAGAATTTCCGGCTCGAACCTTGACTCTCCCTAGTGTGGGTCTCCGAACCTGAGTCACGAGAATCAGGGAGAAAGAGAAATATGTATTTTTCATAACGACTTATCGTTGTGTATTATCTGCCTAACGTCACGAATCGCAAATCGGATTATGGCATGTGCGAGATTGTTTCTGAATTCGTCCGGGTTGTAGTAAAGCAAACTGAACATAACGTGAAACGAATACCGTTCCCTTTTTTTTCTTGCAATAATGCCAAGTTTAGTGTCGGAAACAAAGTATAGGCTGTATGGCATAACGTGCGCGCGAAACATTGAGCGTATCGCTTTTTAGCATCAGAGTATCTGTGAATTCTCGTATGTAAGATTGAAAACGGCTTGGAAGGAAATGGAAGCAGCAAAACACGCAAATAGAACCAAACATTTTATTCATAGCAAAGGTTACAGATTACAAGGCTAACTGAATATTAGATGTAGGAATGCAGACGAGCATTGACACAGGCCGATGTGTCACGGTGTGCTATGGTCCTCAGGGGCGTAGCCACGGGGGCAAGGCACAACCGCCCCCATGACCGATATATAGGGTAGGCAGGCCGCATGACAAAACCCATGTACGTCGACAATAAGTGCGTCATATCCCCGCCCACCAAAGTCTGGTTACGCGCCTGATGCTCCTTGGGACTTCCCCAAAGATACCGCCTCCCGTGAGTGTTCAGAGGAAAAGTTCGTACATACGAGCTCGCTTTGCAAGACACGGCGTGCAGCATTGCTTAATCAGCAAAGGCTCCAACGGCTCAGTGCACAACACAGGCCTTCGGAATTAACCTCAACAAACACATGTAGTCTACATTATGACAGCACTTTTGAGCACATCTGAAATACACAAACCTCTATGATATGACAACCAAGCCAATGAATTATTCATTCAAAAGCAATAATACTTAGTAAATAAATAAAAATCCTTTCCCCTCTCCACCTGCAAGCTTCTCACTGACATTAACAAAATGGCGCCCGTTCCGGCTTTGCGCGCGCTTCCGGTGTGGGAATTTTAAACCATGCGCGACTCGGTTAAAATTGCAGTTAGTTACCGAACACATAATGAATGTTTTCAGAAATATGAAATACTTCTAAAAAAAAAATATTGATACATAACATACATATGCTGACCATGAGCACAGACTAACACATTGTTTGTTTGAGATACCGCCAAAACTACGCCGGGAATGCGTTCGAAATGTCTCCCCACTCCCTCCCCAATCATTCATGCACACGAGCAGACACTTTCGAACGCAGTCTTTATCTGTCAAAATGCTCTGACCAAGCACATTACCCGGTCTCAGTCGCAGGTGAACATTCCGGCAATGGACGTCGACACGGAACTCGATGAACAAGGGTATTTGTCTGATCCCGACGACGGGGGTCACTATGTTTTCGAGGGCAAGGGAAAAAAGGGCAAAATTTATGGTTTGGGTGATTTTTGGTTTGTGAAGGACAGAAGAAATGATAGGACGGGGAAAACGTATTTCAGGTGTAGGGAGTATAGGGGAAGGGCAAAATGTCCGGCCAGAGTGCACTGTGACGCCGGGACAAACCACTTATATTATGCTCCGGGAAGTGGACCGCAGCACCACAAGTGTCATCGAAACCCAGCATTTGGACAGTACTTAGAAAGGCGTAGGGAGCTGATCGCCCTTATGTTGAAACAGAAGCGGCATGGGCCAACCAAGCGCCAGATTTTTCTGGACTTTGTCACCAAGTAAGTACAGCTTTAACTTGCTGCTTCAGTGATTTTTATTTTTGTGTGCTTCTCATCTTGAGTGACATGTGTAGTGCACATGTAGCTGTATGGGGTCAACCATGAGGCAAATCATGTATGCAATCCAAGGCAATATGCTCTGACTCTGAAGAAGTCGGCCATGGTTGATAATGACATGAAAGCTACTCTTATTAATTAGTTTCACTAGTCCTTGAGTCAATATAAATAGTGTACTTATCCAAAATTTTGTGGCTTCATATTGGGCAAATACCCTGCCATGTTGGTTTCTTTTAGGAGTGGCATACAATGAATAGCAGCACATGGTATAAAGCATTGACAGATGGGCTAATCGGATCTTGTGTGTTATCTTATTTCAGCATTGAAGATGCCCGGGTAAGGGAGCAGTTTTCCTTTAATCAAGTGGTGAAGGTAGTGGAATACCACCAACTCAAAGCCAGACAAAATATGAGGTGCCCCAAGACATTCCAAGAGGTGGACGATATCCTCCAAAATCCAGATTTGGGATACCTTGGTTCGTACATAGCATTTAGCATATAAGAATATGACTCCACTTGCTGATATGGACCTGCAGATATCTGAATTTCTTTCTGGCCCCTTAAAGACACAACTCATCTTTTTTTCCCTATTATACAGCACTAATCTCATTTATGTGTTCTAACAGGGCGCACAAAGGATGACAAAGAAAGTCTGTACCAGGGCATGGTTGGGGAGGCAGGGGAAGAGAGTTTAATTTTTGCATCAAAGAGAATGCTTCGCCTTCCCAAGGGCAAGAAAGATGTTGTGGCCTCCGATGCCACATTCAAAATAACACCGAGGCTCCAAGGAGCTCTACAAGTATTCATTTTGTCATTCTTCGCTTTTGGATTTGTAAGTTTGGATTGGGATACTGCTTTGATGAAATCTAGAAATGTTTCTTACTTGCTCTTAATTTTTACAGTGCTTCCCAATGGCATACATTGTTATGAAGAGTAAGACGACCAGTGCCTATGAGACTGCCCTGAAGGTCCTGAAGAATCTTGGCATGCCAGCCAGTACTGTTGTCACGGACTGGGAAGCAGCCGAGAGAGCAGGCTGGAGAAGAACTTTTCCTGGTGTGAAAGTATGGGGCTGCCTCTGGCATTTCATCAGAGTGAGTAAAGTAGTGTGAAACCATGTTTGTTTGGAAAATTGCACCATAATCTTTTCCCCATGTGCGAAATGGGTTTGATCACATTATACCTGTATCATGTCTCTTCTGACACATGTCGTCATGCTAAATAGAGGTCTTTGTATATTATTGTACCAATGTCCATCCTTGTTCCAGTGTCTGTTCCGAAAGGCGAAGAAACTTGGGTTAGGGCCTCTTTGGAAGAGTTACTCCGATGATGGAGAAAACAAGGTGAGCCTCATCCTGAGACTTTGCTGCGCTCTGCCCAGGCCACCAGCAACTAAGATCCAGGAGGGGTATGATTATGTAAGAAGTCAACTGGATGATGTAGCTCCTGAAGTCAAGGTGAAGACATTCAAATTCCTTGAATTTGTTAAGCAACACTGGATTGACAAATATGCTGCAGACCTGACCCAGCTATCTGTTTACCAGAGGTCAGTAACGTCATCCAGTGGCCAAGAAGGTGTCCACAGAAATTTGAACTCTGAAACAGATGCTCATCCAAACTTTCCAGATTTCCATGGTGAGTACAAACAATTACAACTCAAGTGTACTGCCGAGGGCTTGGTTTCTATTGAAAATGTAAACCATGTTCTTTTTGTTTCAGAACTTGTGCAAAACTCAGAACACCTTGCTTACAAGAGCTACTTGTACACAATGGCGACAGGGAAAACTCTTGGGCAAAGCTGGGCCCAGCGAAAGTCCAAACAACGTCTCCAAATTGATGATGACATTGCTGAGGCAAAGAAAACTTTTGCCCACACACAGTCAGTGAAGGATTTCCTAACACTCTGTCAGCCAAGCTTGCGCAAAGATTTCTTGGCGTTAGAGGCAAACCCTGACGATGACCCCATTGAGTATGTATTCTGACTAGAGATAGAGAATTTATTAGACAAGAGAAGTTACTCAACTAATTTTAATCCAATTTTCCAGACCCATTGAAGTGAATATCGAAGCCAATATGGACCATTTTCGCTGGAACAATGCTGACGAAGATGATGTTGATGATGTTGATGATGAACACGATGATTATCATGACATTCATGATAATGATGATGGTGATCAACACGAAGACTATCATGACATTCATGATAATGAGAGTGTCATGAATGACACTGCTTTTCTCAGTGAAATTTCTGAAGAGGAGGAACATGACGGAAATGGTGAAGGGGAAGGTGGTGGCCCTAATCAAGACCCTCCTCACGACCCTGCTGATGGCAGCTGCAGCGGCAGCGGCGGTGGTAGCGCCGGTGGTAGCGGTAGCGCCGATGGCAGCGCCGGTGGCAGCGGCGGCGGCAGCGGCGGCGGCGGCAACTGCAGCAGCAGCAGCAGCAGCGAGGACGAGGACGAGGACGATGATGGGCCTGGTAACGATGACCACAACGAACGCGGAAAGACACGTCTGCAAAGAGAGAAGAGAAATGAGGAAGGGTAAGTAAATTGTTTGCATAACAATGCATGAACTATTACCAGTGTTTCTCATAAAAAAATTTGTTTTCAGAAAAGAAGCAAGTCCTAACAGATGCAAAGAAACAGAAAAGAAAGGAAAGAGCCAAACTGAAAAAAAAATTGAAGCGGCAGAAGGAAAGGGAGGCAACGGAGAACTCCAGCAGTAAGTAGAAGAAACTAAATGGTTTCTACTAAACTTTATGAAATGTAAGTTTCCCCATTCCTGTTACTAATGTTTTGCTTAAATTCCCACAGGAATCAAGTTACGAAAGACTCCAGCAAGAAGGGCTTGATTAGTTGCAAGGATGAGAGGAGAAGAACGAGTAGAGAAAAAGAAAAATATGTAGAGTATTCACCCAAGTACTACCTATGTACCTAGTTGCTAACTGTCATTCTATTATCTGTATAATTAATGCCACTATGCTTCAGTTCAGGAAAATATTGCTTAAGTTTTCCTATCCAGCCACTGCTGAACAATTATTATTTTATAGTTACTATTAATTACTATTGTATGTCTTATGTACACTACTTCCATAAGATTGCTTAACTTTTTGCTTGTGAAATGTATATTATTGAGGTAATAACTGTAGACAATACATATATGAATGTATGACAGTAAAGGGTATATTAACAATAAATCCATACCTCCTACACTGATCTATGTCAAGTGCACCTCCAGCTGCATCTCTCCCACAACACCAAACACACTGAAACATTGAAATAATTAATATTAGTTTCAAAACACTAGAAACTACAAAACAAACTCCATTTACATCCACATTTGCAGAGTTTTAGGAAAATCTTACAGAATAAAACGTTTGAAAAGTTTGAGTACTTAAACTCATAACACTTCTAAGCGAGAAAAGCTCCTGTGCATATTAATTTAATTGCATTGAGAAGTGGGCTGTTGGAACGCCTTATTCTTAAAACATTAACACATGACATGTTTATATTTAATAGAGGAAGCAGTTAATCCTATACCCAGTTAACTCTGGAACTTCACACCATCTCTGAACGTAAGAAGAAGAAGAGTGCAAAATTGTAACTACTTTCTTCTCACTTCCCGCTTCAGGAAATTTTACAAACATTCAGATTCATTATGACACAATATTGCATATAAACCTAAAAAGCGCTTGATAAGCCACTTTCATGCCTTGCAGACTTTCTAATTCCAATTTAATCCAGAAAAGCTTGAATGGATAATATGTGATCTGAATGAATCACTGTATTCAAACAATTTCTTCTCATCCAGTGTTTATTTTGAAATTACTATTACAGTATTGAGTGACAATGTGTTTACAAAGGATTCAATGACAACCAAAAACCAGGAACAATGAAACCATTGCTGAGATGAAAACAAAATGAAAAAAAAATTACAGCTTCGCAGAATATTTAATCAATAATATTTCATTCACCACCCATCTCATCGCCACCACAAGAATGTTATACACACCTGAATCTGTCAACGCCCCTGTTCCAGGAAATGAACTGGAAGGACACCATCTGATTTCACAACAAGCATTGGAAGCTGGAACAAATGAAAAATTACCTTAAGTTTCCTGAGGAGAACGAATTCACAAGATTCTCTACAATACAAATACTGGTACTAGAAAAATTTTCTTCAAGGTTCACTTATATCAATTAAATGCTCTGAGGCAGAAGGTCTCTGTTAAAGTCTAGTCAAACCCTTCTCAGGGGGCACACTAGCATTTTCTAAAATTAAAAGACAGCTGTACTTTCACGTATACTGTTGTTTCTTTTGGCCTAAAGGAAAATTTCAGACACTTTATGTCTCACAAATATACTTTGTAGGAGTAACTTGATGCTTCACAAGATCCACACATGCCTCACAAGCCCCATTCTAAAATAATGTGATTATGCATGTCACATTGTGGAAAGCATTAAGAGTTAAAGCATTAACTTGTGAAGGTTACTCCCATGTAAATGGTTATGGTCTTGAGCAACACTGTTCTCGATGCTCTTATAGCCTCAGCCTTATTTTTCTGAGAAGACAGTCCGAATCAAAATTTCAGACCACCTTTAGTCACTTAATAAATTCTGATTTTTGAACAGTGTACTGGAAACATTATGGAATCACTGTTACTACAAATAACAGAAATTACTGAGGTTCAGCAGAATACTTGAGGGTCAAACGTCAAGCTCTGCATCAAGAGGTCTCTATAAAAGTCCAACACTTCCGTACAGTCCTGGCTTTTCCACTGACATTTATGTTGTTATTTTACTGAATTCATACTCTGACCTACCATGGGCCTGAAATCTCCCCACAAACTAACTGTAAAATAAGTCATATACATACAAGACTA
Source organism: Odontothrips loti (assembly GCA_038380765.1). NCBI lineage: Eukaryota > Metazoa > Arthropoda > Insecta > Thysanoptera > Thripidae > Odontothrips > Odontothrips loti. The sequence goes on from CM076243.1 coordinate 4,534,929, forward strand.
CTCACTGTTCTGAACACAAGGTGGATCCTTCTCCACCTTTCAGCCACTGACAAGAGCTGAGCTAAGAAGAGTAGAGCTGTCATCCAAACAGACTCAGCCTGCATTCGAAGCCACGCCAAGCTATAACCAGAACAACAACAATTATTAGTAGGATAATGAAGTGTGTGACAGGGACCTTCTTAACACTGCCTATGAAATTGCAATGATATTAAATGATATTATACTGCAATATTCTGCAATGATTTGTTACCTAATACTGTACCAAAATCATTGCAAAATTTTGACATGATAATTGCAATTTCATTTACAGTGAAGGTCACCAAAGCACCCATCTCCACTTCACAGCAACTATACTACATGACAAAAGAAATCATTATTGGATCAAGTCAGACCTGTATAAGACCCACAATTGCAGGGACTGTAACAGACTAATATAGCCAACCATGACCCTACATAACAGCACATATCAATAAATAGTAGTTTTGTGTTTAGTTTTATTACGATACGCCGTTTAGAAGTGCAAATGATCGCATGAGGGAGCACAGGCCAGGCATCTAGCAAATGAATGTCACACAAATTACCCCAAAAATGACACTTAGATTAATCAGTCAAAACACTGACTCATACACATTCTATGATGGAATTGTATTTGTTGACACCAGAAGCTTGACAAAAATGGATTTAGGTGAGACCAACTAAAACTTTTCTGAAGAAAGCAAACACTGTGCTTATAAAATGCGTGAAAAAAATTAACAATTATAATCTTGGCTACTCCCACTAGTTAAAAAATGCAAGTCCACAAAAACTGTTTGGCACTTATTGCAACCAAAATAGTGTGTGCCCATCTACTGACTACCTGTGGACAACTTGTGGAATGAGAGTGTCAAGCAATGAAAAGCAAGCGCACTAACCTTTTTGTTCGTTTTGGAAAACGAAGTAGTCCTTATCCGTCTCCCAGGCCTGGATGTCAAGACTACAGGTGCCACCAGCAGCCAGCCCTGCACGTCCAAAGTCAGGCTTCCACTATAACACGCCAAGCTATTACCAGAACAAGAAAGGTCATTAGTAAATTATAACGATATGTGTGAAACCCTGTTGAGGGACCTCGTTACAACCATAAAGGAATGACATACAATACCACTTGCACAGAACGCACAATACCAAGTGAGAAACATACAGAATACCTACTCCTTCAACAATATCAAACCACAAAGTTCTCTAGTTTAAATGGTAAGTTGTGGTCCAAAGTAAAATGAATTCACACACATGCACGAATTCAACAAAATCATTTGCGTAAGTCTCACGCAGCACACAAACACATTATAGAATACCTAAGGAATAGGTTCAAATACTTACATTATCTGGTGCACGAGATGGAGCAACAAACCATGACTAGGAGCCATCATGACACACTACATCAGTGGATGGAAACATTGCTGTGAGGTAGATTCTTGCCATTTGCTCATCTGCCTGCATAGTAGCAGTTTTGTTGGAGATTGTTGATCAACATCAACATGCACTGCAACAGTAGACTAACAAAATAATTCTAAGGCTTCAAATAACCTGACATACTGCAGATGTGATTAGCCTATACAATGAAAACTGAAAGTGCGAATGCAATAGATCAATTCAGACTCCTTTGGATTCAACACCATCACTCAAGAAAACATAAATAAACAACGGTCGTAAATACTCCCTCGTACGCTAAAAGTATAACGCGCTTGGTAACCGCTGAGTCACAATACTCGAGTAATGCCGCGAATCTATCAGAATCTTTTCTTTAACATTTGGTTGACATTTGCTTGCTTGACAAGTGAGGTTAGTCGTGCAATCAGACGCGAATCCTCCTCGCAGAATTAACTAGTTTACGTAGCTATGATGCCTGATGGTGCACATAACCTAAAACCGCGTAACCACAAGAAAATATTTTAAAAACCTCTGGAGGACACTCATAGGGGCCACAGTGAAATTTGACGGAATTTTTAGCGTTCGACGCGTTAGGAAAATCCGCGTGAGGAGAAAGAACATTTACGACCGTTGGGCGTCAAGAATATGGCACGAACTTCCATAACCAGATCTCAACGAAACGATTCGGAGATAGAATACGGGCTCCCTTTATAAGCCTGCGTTTACATTTTGAAATATTTACACGAAGAACTATTGAAACCTCACCCACCAAATTCAAGCGCAACACAAACAGCACGTAAACGACAATAATCACACCGCCAAAATGGTGCCGTTCCTCATTCGGAAAAGTATCCTGTTGCGAGACTAGTATGAAAAATTGTACAGCGCATCAATACCAGCTGAGACGTTGAGCAGCGATAACAGGCCAACACGTTTTAACTGGTTATAACAATACATCTCATCTTTCAAATACACGAAAAACTAAAATGAACTTACCTGGAACACTTTTTCATCCCCCAAAAAGTTGAAAACTTCACTCGGAGCGTTGTGCTTGCACAAGTTTTAAATGACCCACGCACTGAAAAACTCGGACAGAGGGCGACACTAAAATCCGGTCTAGAGTAGGCGCGAGATTTCAAATAGCGCTGTGAATAATTCGGTCAATTCTTAATTCGATCAAAGTAGTTCGGTCACTTTTTTTTTCGGTCAAACTAGGTTCACCCGCCAAATTTGACCTTTAGGTACTGCTGCAGGGGGGGGGGGGCAAAACAGGGCATTCTTGAGCAGGAGCAGGAACAAAAGGAAAAACTGCTAAAGAAGACAGTATTTTGAACTTAAAGATGGGAACCGATAACGCTTAAAATACACTCAGGACCTCAATCACAATCCTGAAGAAGACCCCAGGTGCTGCTGATGGTGCCAGTTGTCAAAGCAGGGCGTCCTTGGACCGGAACCGGTAAGGCTAGGGTAGGTTAGGTTTGAGCAGCATTGAGTACGGTACGGAAGTCCACAAGGAGTGGGGGAAGTTGGAGTAGGCTAGGTCAGAGCAGGGTAGGTTAGTTTAGAGTAGGATAGGCTAGGTTAGAGTAGGGAAGGGTAGGTTAGGAAGTCCACAATGAGTAGGGGAAGTTAGAGTAGGCTAGGTCAGAGTAGGGTAGGTTAGTTTAGAGTAGGGTAGGCTAGGTTAGAGTAGGGAAGGGTAGGTAAGGTTGCAGTAGGCTAGGGTAGGTTAAGTTAGAGTTGAGCACGATTGAGTACGGTAGAGAAGTTTACAATACTGTGGGAGTAGGTACGTCCAGCGGTTAGGTTAGAAGCGTAGCGTCCCGATCGGCAAATTGTTAGCACCATTTTAAGAGCCATCTAACCCCACCTGTTAACGTTTCAACTCCTAGTGTTAACATGGGGACCGTAATCGGCTCACGATTATACTAGCCCCGCTTCAACCCCGTGTGAAAACGCTAACAGGTGGTTTCAATTCTGGGGTTGAAGCGTCGCGCTAATGTATTGCCGGATCACCGTACCAGCGGTCACAGCGGACCACATGGTAACGGTCCATAGATGGCACGCATCGATGCTGCCTGCACCCCGAGCACTGCCGCATAACCAAATAACTGTGCTACACCTCCATTCATCGCTCACTCTGATGCTGCGCTCGTATGGCACGTCCGCGGACAAGTCGAACCGCCCGTTAGTGGCTCGGCCCATCCTGGCGTGTCCCTCACGGCGCCCATTTGGTATTCATGCTCTTTCATCCTTGCGATTCAATACCTGAATCTGGTTTCCCCTTACCCCGCAGATTTCTGTCATTATTGGGTCCGTGTGTTTGCGTCAGTACAACTCATTGATTTCAGATTGCGTCGATACCCCATACACTGTCAGGGCGAAAACCGTGTGCTCGTCTGTCATTACCCCGCCGATGTCTGTAATTATTGGGTCCGTGTGTTGACGTCACTGCAACTCATTGCTTTCCGATTGCGTCGATATCCCATACACTGTCAGGGCGAAAACCGTGTGCTCGTCTGTCATTACTCCGCCGATGTCTGTAATTATTGTGTCCGTGTGTTGACGTCACTGCAACTCATTGCTTTCCGATTGCGTCGATATCCCATACACTGTCAGGGCGAAAACCGTGTGCTCGTCTGCCATTACCCCGCAGATTTCAGTTAATATTGGCACTGTCGGTGTGGGGTATAGCTGTGTACTCTTGTCTCTTTCATTTTAGATTCAATACAAGCAATTGGGGAGGTGATATCTTTTTAATCAAATGAAATAATCACAGCAAATGCACATAGGTATTTAATAGAATTTAAATAGAAATGGCAAATTTATGAAAAAGCAAAGGCTCGTGCAATGTTATATCATAAAGAATACAAAAATTACAGTAAAAAAAGGAATATAGGAACAGCAAAATACACATCTAGGGTACTTGCAGAACAAACGGAAAGCTAAGTCGGATTATACAGTAACAATTTTAAACAGGTATGCGCAGCAACATCAGACTGATGATCCAATATCATAGTGAATTTATGATTAAAATCTCAATACTGGAAAAATGGAAACTCTTGCAACAAGTGCAAATGTTAAAAAAAATACCAGAAATAGCAAAACAAATTAAAAAGCAATGGAAAAATAAAAACTGCTAAAAATGGAAAATGAACAGAGCAGATAACTGCAGTAAACAAATAATATAAATTGCACAACTGCAAAATCTCACTTGAATACAAAAAGTTGGAAAAGACCTAGGTAATATCATTCGGAAGCCTCATGCTGTGATATTTAATACACAATTTAGTAAGGAATACCAAACAAATACTGCTGCAGGTACACATTCACAATTACACATTTACAATACTTCAATAAATATCAAATTGTCATTACACTACATTAAAAATGATAGCAAGAGCTAACATCAAAATACTCAATCAACAGAGGTAGGCAATTAAAACCACAGAATGAGACACTGTCTAAAATCAAGAGGACGCACAGGAAGAGCAGCAATTACGAAGTTCTTATATTAAATCAAATTTAAATAGAAATGGGCAAATGGCAAATTCATGAAAAAGCTAAGGCTCGTGCAATGTTATATCATAAAGAATACAAAAATTACAGTAAAAAAAGGAATATAGGAACAGCAAAATACACATCTAGGGTACTTGCAGAACAAACGGAAAGCTAAGTCGGATTATAAAGTAACAATTTTAAACAGGTATGCGCAGCAACATCAGACTGAAGATCCAATATCATTGTGAATTTATGATTAAAACGTCAATAATGGAAAAATGGAAACTCTTGCAAGAAGTGCAAATGTTAAAAAAAATACCAGAAATAGCAAAACAAATTAAAAAGCAATGGAAAAATGGTAACTGGAGCTACAAGTGAAGTAAATAAAAAAGGAAATGATAACTAAAATTTACCAAAAAAAATATCACAAATGCAGAGTTCAACAAGGCAGCACAGAGGACAGTCACATTGCCCCATCAAGGCTATCATCCAGCTCATTAAAACTCAAATTCTTCAATGCTGCGGGGTCTGGCCTTCTCACTACTTTACTTGTAGCTACTTTTCTGTCTCTCTTGGGCTGTCCGGCACTTGCCCTGACCTTCTCTTCGTGCCTCTGCGCTGCTCTGTTAAACACAACATTGCGTGCCTGCTCCAGTTCCCTGATGGTGTGATTCTTTTCACACAGCACCCTGTTGCATTTCAGTGCTGCTAAATAAACTAGCATTAAACAAGGGAAATCGTTCAGCCTGAGTTTGTTTGTTGCTGGCAAGTCTGTATCCGGGTCCATTTCAGGAATTCCCAGCTCTTTCTCCCTGTCTGTGAATGCCGAACCCGTGGCATTCATCCGGCGCTGCTGCACTGGGGACAGCAGAAGATCACACACCTTCTCGCACAGGAGGGTTAATGTGGGTGACCCGTATGTACCCACAGCAAATCCGACAGCCTTCCGCTTATCCTCGTCAACCAGCGCCTCCTCCAGCCGCAGGACATTGCCGGAGTCGTTGACTGGCAACCTGACGCGCAACAACTTCGATAGCTCTTCCTGTGCCGTCTTCTCTGACCCAGCCACTGTCCTCACCTGGCCAACCATTCCAGCCACTGCCTGCGCCTGTTTGGCCAGTGTCTCATTCAGTCGCTCTATAATCTCCCCCATTCCACCTGCATCTCCCCCTTGACCTGCCTTCCATGCTGGAAAGAAAGAAAGGAAAATAAGTACCATGCATAGATTTTAAAAAACCACAACATTTTATCAGCACTATGTGCAACAAATGCATAGTAAATTACCATTCATGATCTCGTCCAGTCGCTGCATCACCTCGTCATGCTTCGGCTGCATTCGCTGCATCACCTCTGTGGCCACCTGGTCCACGAGCGAGTGGTGGAACTCATCAACTAACGGAGGCGACGTCGTCCGCGGGCTGGGCAGGGGAACCACGTCCTCGGCATCGGTCTCCTGCACAACCTACAACACACAAACATCATATTCCAGTGCGATATTGCAGCTCAAATGGCCCGCGTAGACGGCGCCTGCTGGTTAGGCAACGTCCGTGTCTTCATGCACACATGTCGTGCGGGCCGGCCTACCCCACTCATACCACAGGCGTTCAGCACATACCCGCGGTTGTGGCGATCCCCCTTCCACGACAGATTCCTCCGAAGACGTCGCTTTCAGCTCGATGGCCTCCCTCGCCTGCCTCTCAGCCTCGTTCAACACGACTATATGGCGAAAGAGATACACATCAGTGATGAAGCAAGACTGTGTACCCTATAGTTCCACGCAGTTCCAATACACTTACCACACTCCTTGGACAGCATTTTCGCAATGTACTGCTGCCAGCCCGTCTTCTCGCTCTCATCCTTTGGCTTGACTGGATTCGCGGCCGTCCGCGCCAGGTCCTTAGCGGTCCCCTGTCCAGAGGCCTTGGGCAGCCACACTTGGTACGTTGCCTTGTAGGTGGGTTTAGGGTTATTGGGGTCGACAGTAATTATGACCGACCCCTTCACCTCACACTCCACCCAGTTCCAGGGCACCTCCATGACACCCCCATCCTCCTCCAGGAACTCCACAACCACGAACTTTGACCTGTAGACACACAACCATCTTTGTTAGCAATCCTACAGGCCGCGGCGGAGGTCGCCGGCGGCCATTTTCCTGTTAAAATATCACTATTAATTAAAATAATACAACACTCACACCCAGACACCCACGCACACACACACACACACACACACACACACAGCTACATTAAATCTTCTCTTCTCCCATCTCATGCCGCATTTCCACCATCACCTTCTTCGTACGCCGTGGCGGAGGTCGCCGGCGGCCATTTTCCTGTTAAAAATATCACTATTAATTAAAATAATACAACACTCACACCCAGACACCCACGCCCATACACACACACACACACACAGATACATTAAATCTTCTCTTCTCCCATCTCATGCAGCATTTCCACTATCACCTTCTTCGTACCAGCAGGGAAAACACATGCTTTCTTCTTAAGCATGTTCAATCTTACAACAGTCAGATTACTGCTCAGGGGACCTGCATACGAAACTCCCACCCTGCTGGAACGCATAGGATAAGTGAAAACATCACCACCTGGTGCGTACTTGTGACCTGCCACAAATACATCCTCTCCACCACAGTCCACAACGCTCTTGATACATAATGTTGAACCATCACTCAGCAGGGCATTACGATCAAAGGCATTCACGGCGCTGAATTTGTGGCCGCCAACAACAACATACTTGTGGCACACGCCATCCATCCCAAGATTATCACCCCCTTTCATCACTGGCCCGAGCTGCACATGAGGTTGGGGTTCTGGAGGAGGCAAGTTGTCACGTACCCTCATTGCATAGTGCAACTGCGACAGTGGCAGCCTGGCCCCCTTCACCATGGACCGCACCTTACGCTGATAATTTTCAAATGGCCATGCTCCATACGATTCCAGTGGTCCGTACCGCAACACATCATCAACCACATGAAGTAGGCTGTGCACTGTGAACACCTTCCATCCCAAACCAAACAAAACCTGCCCCGCCTTCACAAACTGAACCAAAAACCCCTTGGCCAGTGCGATGTCTTCTGGTCTCTCCCTGACACCCTCTGCAGACAGCAGCCGTATAGCACAATGGAGGAGGAGGAAATGGTTATAATACTTTTTAGACAAGTACGGTTTCAAGAGGGGTGCCACATATGCCGCGAACGCTCTTGCTTCTATAGCCTTCCAAAGGTCTGCATCAGACATGATGCCCATCCTCCGCTGAAACTCGGAAGGCCACAGCTTACTCAGCACCTGGATCAACTTGTCAATGGCAAGTACCTTCTCAGCCGACAATTGGTCTGGCTGTTTCCTCTTTCGCCCCTTATTGCCGTTTTCATTCAGAGGCGTCTCCCACCGCGTGTTGCCGTTTTCAGCTGTTACTTCCACATACTCCTTCCTGCCTGCTCTCCACTTACGGGGCATCGACCTGACCACTCTCAAATACACCACATGCATGGGATCCACAGGGAAATCCAACACCATGTCCAGCCTAGGTATAATGTTGACAAGTGGTGTGACATCGTTGTGATGGGCAGGGCTGCTCTGGTTCCGGAACTGGGCATCTGTTCTTGCTGGGGAAGTTACATTCAAGAAGCAGGTAGCACCGTCCACCTTCTTCCCATGAACTCTGCACCTGGGGCAGCCGTGGAATCCGCCATGGCCCTGGGTACACTTCATGTGAGCCAGACCCAGGCGAAAATTCCGCTCACGTTCCAGCCGGAAAAACGTTTCCGGCCGGAATGAGTTCCGGCCGGACAGCTAAGACTACGGCCGTAATTTGGGACCGTTTCCGGACGGAAAAGAATTCCAGCCGGGATTTAATTCCGGGCGTAGATGAACTAAACGGAAATGTGATTTCCGGACGAATTTGAATTCCAGCTGGGATACAATTTCGGCTGGAAGTGATCTCGGCCGGAGTGGAGAGTCCCGAACGGAATGTGGATTTCCAGCCGGCTGCGCACGTACACAATACGGCCGGAACATCTCTGGAAGATGCTTCTACCTATGACCACCATGGGGAACCGGACACCAGCTCCGTTCAGTGGAAAGCTTGAAAATATTGTGTTACCTTTGGGAGCGTCCTTAAATTACGTAAGGGGTTTTGGGGGAGGGGGGGGGGTCTGGCAAATCTTATGTTGCCCTTACGGTTGGGGGGGGGGGGGGTCAACGGCGAACATTACGTAAGATTTATTATGGGCGCAAATGCATCCGTCCAAACGCGTCTCCGCGCGCTAAGCATTGAACACATCTCTTCTGTACAGGAGTGGCTGAGAAGCCCTTGGGCTGAGGCTCTATACATTTTAAAGGCCAAGAATTTTCGTTTCTCTTTTATAAGTTGTTATTTTACAACATTTATTTATTTATTTTTTATTTTTGGACTGGACAGTTCAAATAATTGAACCAGTTGTACCTTAAATTCAGTCTGCTTCATTAAATACCTAACTCTCAACATTTCTCCTATACCGGTAAGCAAAAAATAACAAAAAACACTCAAATTCATTTATTTACAGGTTTTTTCAATTTTGGGCAAATTTGGCAAAATCTTACGTAAGGAGGGGGGGGGGGGTCTCGAAATCTTACAGAGCCTTATATGGGGGGGGGGGGGGGGTTAAAAACACCCCAAAACGCCCTTACGTAATTAAAGGACGCTCCCTTTGCTCAGTAGCTGATCACAAGACGTAAGGGGAGCAATCAGCAGCAACGAAGGCATATGGCGCCTGCTAACTGAAGGGTAGGCAACCCCTTCAGCGCCCGTGTGTGACAGGCCCATCTACCCTCTCGGCGGTTCCACAAGATGACTCCAGAAGCACTATTTTGCGTTGTTTAGACGTTTGGCTGGCATCAAAATTGCACAGCAGCAACGAAACTCATGTGAAACCGATGGTAGTCAATTCCGACGAGCACTTACGTCTGACAGACGGGCCTAACTTCCAGGAGCTCTGTGCCACCAAAGGCTGAGGTATCTCTTCCCCAAAATGTGAGTTTCCATTTTGATGAGCAATAGGGTAGGCACGGCTATCGCAGCATCCAAACCTCTCCAACTGTCCAACGGCAAACCATGAACTTCAGGTACAGAAGTGAGTGTAATTGAAAGCATTACTGCAAAAATAAAACTGAATTTATTCAATTACAAATTAAGTATAACTTTGATTAAGATCCTTTCCAAATCTTCTGTTTCACTTTACAACTTCACAGACCAGGTAGGCTAGAAAGAAATAGAGGATATTAATATAGCACGCTTTCAGGATCATTAATTAAATATGAGTTCATCAAGGGAGGTTGAAGCTTAATCAATTGTTCCATGAAAATAGTAATGCCCCACCTAATATTCCAATTACCCTGACATTTTCTAAAAATATACTTTAAATTGATGTGCCAGGTAGCTACTCAATTTTGCATGGCATTCTTGTCTAAACATCTTAAAGGGTGCATAAAAATTACCATAAAACATCTGATCTATTTGACCTTTCGTTTCAACATCCCTTCAGAAGATAACACTTACCAGGTTCCTTCCTGCACTCCTAATCGGCCTTGCTGCGGCTGCTGGTCGATTTGTGAGCTGAATTATGCTTCCGGCTGCTATGGCTAGAAGACTTCTTATGGCTGTGACCGTGGCCTGACTTAGATTCAGTGCTGGAATCTGCCGAGCTGGCAAGCGGCTAGAATTAATTGTAAGTAGGTACTAAAGCAACAGTTTAGCAGGGAGATCAAAGAACAATAAAATGGCGACACTTACCCTGCGACAATCTGTCATCTTTTCCCCAAGCCAGTTAGGGACTTTCTCCTTCATGACAGCCACCTCTGCTGGACCCTTCTCTCCTTTGGCCCACATCTTGCCCACAACCATTGCTGAAAAGACAAGATTATATAAGAGGAAGGTATTATTAGCAAGTAATTCACAGGTAGTAAAATGTCTGTTTCCCTTACATGTCAAAAGTTTTACTTTACGAGGGGTGGCAACCTTAAGGCCTGGTGACTTCCTTTTGCTGCAGCGTTGCTTGAGACCTTCAAACCCGTAGACACCTAGAGCTGCATCTTTTAAAAATAAAGTATCTTTCCTTTGCTTCCTCAATTTGGCCCATAGATTGCTATTTATGTGCTGACCACTGCCGACATACACCTGAAATTCATAGAGGAAAAAAATTGAACGGAAAAGTGGTATGCAAGAAACAACCAAAAAGACTGATATCTTGTGATACCCCCCACAAATAGGCAGGAAAAAAAATCAGACAAACTTACCTTGTTTTTGATAACGGGAAGAAGCTTTTTATTTGTAAGGTCGTCACAGATTCTCTGAGCAACATTTTCCTCTTCACTCGTGTGCCCCTCTAAAATTAATAAGATGAGAAGAAAAATATTATTAAAATATGCACATGATTTGCAAAGTTTAACTTACATATGCTGCTTACCACTTTCTTCCTGGTTACTTCCAGAATCTGCCCCATCCTTGGACCCGTTGTTTGGAACATTTACCTCTTTTGCCTCTCCTGCCCTATCCTCTGCAACAAGAAATTGGATGCAGGCGCCTACTAATAGCAAATCAACAGGTGTGTAACAGTTACATACCACTTTCAAGGTCATTGTCCATAGTATTTATGTTGGTGTCCACACTTCCAGTGAAATAATTTTTACTGACAGAAATTCCATCCTCCACTTGAAAGTTATTGCTAGCAGCACCCTTGGATTGAGCTAAAATCACAATAACATATCAGATCCAGAAATTTGAGGATAATAATAAGAAAAAATCACTTGTTATGGAAGCACTAACCTTCACCAAAAAGATTCCGGCATGCAGTCTTATCCTTGTCAAATTGATTACCTGGAGAAAAAATAAAGCACAATGGTAAAACTCGAATTAACATGGACTCACATGGCAAATCTATGCCCCATGTGTTACAAGGGGAAAGGGATGATAAGAAACCCGTTAACACTACTTTTCAAATTATAATCTTCAGCACCAGGATGAGGATGGATTAAGAGGAACACAAATGGGAGGGGATAGGAGTAGTACCTGATTGCTGAAAATGACAGAACATGAGCTCATAATAAATAAAGATTGTAACCTGAGCTAGACAAGAGGTCCCTCTGCAGCTGGAAGTTAATCGCATGCAGGTCCTTGACTTCCCCATTCAGCAGCTCCAATTTCTTCTGGATAAGTTGTTTGTCTTTCTGAGACCTCTTGAGCTCTTCCTTCAACTCTTCTACCTGTTCTTGAGATGCCTTCAATTTTTTTTGGCACTTTGACAATTTACCTTCAAATTGCTCCAATGTAATGAGTTGCCTATTGTACTTCTTTTTCAGATCAAACAGCAACACTGTTGGGTCATCATCACCACTGGATTCTAAGCCTAAAGATTCGCTACTTCCACAGTCACTCACTTTATCATTCTCATCAAACACAGGCAATGTTGTGTCACCATCACTGTCACCATAGTTTGAATCAGCCTGAATGAGACTTATGTAATTCTCGTTCGCTGTAGGATCTTGAGGCGAGGTGACAAAATTCTTCCCGGTCGAAATTTGTACTTTTTAGGCCATTTTCTGTCGGTTCGATGGTCCGACTACACGCTCTAAAAGTGTGGACCGTTTAAAATACCGGCAACAATTTTGTCACCTACCCCTGAAGTTTGGAAAAACTTGGAGACTTCTGTAATTCTCGTTCGCTGTGGGATCTTGAGGCGAGGTGACAAAATTCTTCCCGGTCGAAATTTGTACTTTTTTAGGCCATTTCCTGTCGGTTCGATGGTCCGACTACACGCTCTAAAAGTGTGGACCGTTTAAAATACCGGCAACAATTTTGTCACCTACCCCTGAAGTTTGGGAAAAACTGAGACTTGTGGCATCTTGAGGCGAGGTGACAAAATTCTTCCCGGTCGAAATTTGTACTTTTTAGGCCATTTCCTGTCGGTTCGATGGTCCGACTACACGCTTAAAGTGTGGACCGTTTAAAATACCGGCAACAATTTTGTCACCTACCCCTGAAGTTTGGAAAAACTGAGACTTGTGTAATTCTCGTTCATCTTGAGGATCTTGAGGCGCGAGGTGACAAAATTCTTCCCGGTCGAAATTTGAACTTTTTAGGCCATTTCCTGTCGGTTCGATGGTCCGACTACACGCTCTAAAAGTGTGGACCGTTTAAAATACCGGCAACAATTTTGTCACCTACCCCTGAAGTTTGGAAAAAACTGAGACTTTGTCGGCTGTAGGATCTTGAGGCGAGGTGACAAAATTCTTTCCGGTCGAAATTTGAACTTTTCAGGCTATTTCCTGTCGGTTCGATGGTCTGACTACACGCTCTAAAAGTCTGGACCGTTTAATATACCGGCAACAATTTTGTCACCTACCCCTGAAGTTTGGAAAAAACTTGGAGACTTGTGTACTTTGTCATTCCTCTGAACCTTGAACTTCGACCCCCAGCCAACGAAGACGCCAAATCAAAATTTTAAGTTTTCCATGCATTTGCCAGTGGTTCCATGCTTCGTCTGTCTGCTGAAAGAGTGGCGTAGCGAATTTCGACCGGCAACAATTTTATCACCTACCCCCAAAGTTTGGAGAAAACTTGGAGACTTGTGTAATTCTCGTTCGCTGTAGGATCTTGAGGCGAGGTGACAAAATTCTTCCCGGTCGAAATTTGTTTTTTTTTTTGCCATTTCCTGTCGGTTCAATGGTCCGACTACACGCTCTAAAAGTGTGGACCGTTTAAAATACCGGCAACAATTTTGTCACCTACCCCTGAAGTTTGGGAAAACTGAGACTTGTGGCATCTTGAGGCGAGGTGACAAAATTCGTCCCGGTCGAAATTTGAACTTTTTTCAGGCCATTTCCTGTCGGTTCGATGGTCTGACTACACGCTCTAAAAGTGTGGACCGTTTAAAATACCGGCAACAATTTTGTCACCTACCCCTGAAGTTTGGAAAAAATTGTTGCCGGTATTTTAAACGGTCCACACTTTTAGAGCGTGTAGTCGGACCATCAAACCGACAGGAAATGGCCTCAAAAAGTTAAAATTTCGACCGGGAAGAATTTTGTCACCTCGCCTCAAGATCCTACCCACAAGTCTCAGTTTTTTCCAAACTTCAGGGGTAGGTGACAAAATTGTTGCCGGTATTTTAAACGGTCCACACTTTTAGAGCGTGTAGTCGGACCATCGAACCGACAGGAAATGGCCTAAAAAGTTCAAATTTCGACCGGGAAGAATTTTGTCACCTCGCCTCAAGATCCTACAGCGAACGAGAATTACACAAGTCTCCAAGTTTTTTCCAAACTTCAGGGGTAGGTGACAAAATTGTTGCCGGTATTTTAAACGGTCCACACTTTTAGAGCGTGTAGTCGGACCATCGAACCGACAGGAAATGGCCTAAAAAAGTTCAAATTTCGACCGGGAAGAATTTTGTCACCTCGCCTCAAGATGCCACAAGTCTCAGTTTTCTCCAAACTTCAGGGGTAGGTGACAAAATTGTTGCCGGTATTTTAAACGGTCCACACTTTTAGAGCGTGTAGTCGGACCATCGAACCGACAGGAAATGGCCTAAAAAGTACAAATTTCGACCGGGAAGAATTTTGTCACCTCGCCTCAAGATCCTACAGCGAACGAGAATTACACAAGTCTCCAAGTTTTCTCCAAACTTTAGGGGTAGGTGACAAAATTGTTGCCGGTCGATATTCGCTACGCCACTCTTTCAGCAGACAGACAAAGCATGGAACCGCTGGAAAATGCAGAGAAAACTAAAAATTTTGATTTGGCGTCTTAGTTGGCTGGGGGTCGAAGTTCAAGGTTCAGAGGAATGACAAATTACACAAGTCTCCAAGTTTTTTCCAAACTTCAGGGGTAGGTGACAAAATTGTTGCCGGTATTTTAAACGGTCCACACTTTCAGCAGCAGACGAGCATGGAACCGCTGGAAATGCAGAGAAAACTTCAAATTTTGATTTGGCGTCTTAGTTGGCTCGCCTCGAAGTTCAAGGTTCAGAGGAATGACAAATTACACAAGTCTCCAAGTTTTTTCCAAACTTCAGGGGTAGGTGACAAAATTGTTGCCGGTATTTTAAACGGTCCAGACTTTTAGAGCGTGTAGTCAGACCATCGAACCGACAGGAAATAGCCTGAAAAGTTCAAATTTCGACCGGGAAGAATTTTGTCACCTCGCCTCAAGATGCCACAAGTCTCAGTTTTCTCTAAACTTCAGGGGTAGGTGACAAAATTGTTGCCGGTATTTTAAACGGTCCACCCTTTTACAGCGTGTAGTCGGATCATCGAACCGACAGGAAATGGCCTAAAAAGTTCAAATTTCGACCGGGAAGAATTTTGTCACCTCGCCTCAAGATCCTACAGCGAACGAGAATTACACAAGTCTCCAAGTTTTTCCAAACTTCAGGGGTAGGTGACAAAATTGTTGCCGGTATTTTAAACGGTCCACACTTTTAGAGCATCTAGTCGGACCATCGAACCGACAGGAAATGGCCTAAAAAGTACAAATTTCGACCGGGAAGAATTTTGTCACCTCGCCTCAAGATCCTACAGCGAACGAGAATTACACAAGTCTCCAAGTTTTTTCCAAACTTCAGGGGTAGGTGACAAAATTGTTGCCGGTATTTTAAACGGTCCACACTTTTAGAGCGTGTAGTCGGACCATCAAACCGACAGGAAATGGCCTAAAAAATTCAAATTTCGACCGGGAAGAATTTTGTCACCTCGCCTCAAGATGCCACAAGTCTCAGTTTTCTCCAAACTTCAGGGGTAGGTGACAAAATTGTTGCCGGTATTTTAAACGGTCCACACTTTAAGAGCGTGTAGTCGGACCATCGAACCGACAGGAAATGGCCTAAAAAGTACAAATTTCGACCGGGAAGAATTTTGTCACCTCGCCTCAAGATCCTACAGCGAACGAGAATAACACAAGTCTCCAAGTTTTCTTCAAACTTTAGGGGTAGGTGACAAAATTGTTGCCGGTCGATATTCGCTACGCCACTCTTTCAGCAGACAGACAAAGCATGGAACCACTGGAAAATGCAGAGAAAACTAAAAATTTTGATTTGGCGTCTTAGTTGGCTGGGGGTAGAAGTTCAAGGTTCAGAGGAATGACAAATTACACAAGTCTCCAAGTTTTTTCCAAACTTCAGGGGTAGGTGACAAAATTGTTGCCGGTATTTTAAACGGTCCACACTTTTAGAGCGTGTAGTCAGACCATCGAACCGACAGGAAATGGCCTAAAAAGTACAAATTTCGACCGGGAAGAATTTTGTCACCTCGCCTCAAGATGCCACAAGTCTCAGTTTTTTCCAAACTTCAGGGGTAGGTGACAAAATTGTTGCCGGTATTTTAAACGGTCCACACTTTTAGAGCGTGTAGTCGGACCATCGAACCGACAGGAAATGGCCTAAAAAGTTCAAATTTCGACCGGGAAGAATTTTGTCACCTCGCCTCAAGATCCTACAGCGAACGAGAATTACACAAGTCTCCAAGTTTTTTCCAAACTTCAGGGGTAGGTGACAAAATTGTTGCCGGTATTTTAAACGGTCCACACTTTTAGAGCGTGTAGTCAGACCATCGAACCGACAGGAAATGGCCTAGAAAAGTTCAAATTTCGACCGGGAAGAATTTTGTCACCTCGCCTCAAGATGCCACAAGTCTCCAAGTTTTTTCCAAACTTCAGGGGTAGGTGACAAAATTGTTGCCGGTATTTTAAACGGTCCACACTTTTAGAGCGTGTAGTCGGACCATCGAACCGACAGGAAATGGCCTAAAAAGTACAAATTTCGACCGGGAAGAATTTTGTCACCTCGCCTCAAGATCCTACAGCGAACGAGAATTACACAAGTCTCCAAGTTTTCTCCAAACTTTAGGGGTAGGTGACAAAATTGTTGCCGGTCGATATTCGCTACGCCACTCTTTCAGCAGACAGACGAAGCATGGAACCGCTGGAAAATGCAGAGAAAACTAAAAATTTTGATTTGGCGTCTTAGTTGGCTGGGGGTCGAAGTTCAAGGTTCAAGGAATGACAAATTACACAAGTCTCCAAGTTTTTTCCAAACTTCAGGGGTAGGTGACAAAATTGTTGCCGGTATATTAAACGGTACGCCACTCTTTCAGCAGACGTGTAGTCGACCATCGAACCGACTGGAAATGCAGAGAAAACTAAAAATTTTGATTTGGCGTCTTAGTCACCTGGCCTCGAAGTTCAAGGTTCAGAGGAATGACAAATTACACAAGTCTCCAAGTTTTTTCCAAACTTCAGGGGTAGGTGACAAAATTGTTGCCGGTATATTAAACGGTCCAGACTTTTAGAGCGTGTAGTCAGACCATCGAACCGACAGGAAATAGCCTGAAAAGTTCAAATTTCGACCGGGAAGAATTTTGTCACCTCGCCTCAAGATGCCACAAGTCTCAGTTTTCTCTAAACTTCAGGGGTAGGTGACAAAATTGTTGCCGGTATTTTAAACGGTCCACACTTTTAGAGCGTGTAGTCGGACCATCGAACCGACAGGAAATGGCCTAAAAAGTTCAAATTTCGACCGGGAAGAATTTTGTCACCTCGCCTCAAGATCCTACAGCGAACGAGAATTACACAAGTCTCCAAGTTTTTTCCAAACTTCAGGGGTAGGTGACAAAATTGTTGCCGGTATTTTAAACGGTCCACACTTTTAGAGCGTGTAGTCGGACCATCGAACCGACAGGAAATGGCCTAAAAAGTACAAATTTCGACCGGGAAGAATTTTGTCACCTCGCCTCAAGATCCTACAGCGAACGAGAATTACACAAGTCTCCAAGTTTTTTCCAAACTTCAGGGGTAGGTGACAAAATTGTTGCCGGTATTTTAAACGGTCCACACTTTTAGAGCGTGTAGTCGGACCATCAAACCGACAGGAAATGGCCTAAAAAGTTCAAATTTCGACCGGGAAGAATTTTGTCACCTCGCCTCAAGATGCCACAAGTCTCAGTTTTCTCCAAACTTCAGGGGTAGGTGACAAAATTGTTGCCGGTATTTTAAACGGTCCACACTTTTAGAGCGTGTAGTCGGACCATCGAACCGACAGGAAATGGCCTAAAAAGTACAAATTTCGACCGGGAAGAATTTTGTCACCTCGCCTCAAGATCCTACAGCGAACGAGAATAACACAAGTCTCCAAGTTTTCTTCCAAACTTTAGGGGTAGGTGACAAAATTGTTGCCGGTCGATTTTAAACGCTCCACACTTTTCAGCAGACAGACAAAGCATGGAACCGACTGGAAAATGCAGAGAAAACTAAAAATTTTGATTTGAAGCGTCTTAGTTTGGGGGTCGAAGTTCAAGGTTCAGAGGAATGACAAATTACACAAGTCTCAAGTTTTTCCAAACTTCAGGGGTAGGTGACAAAATTGTTGCCGGTATTTTAAACGGTCCACACTTTTAGAGCGTGTAGTCGGACCATCGAACCGACAGGAAATGGCCTAAAAAGTACAAATTTCGACCGGGAAGAATTTTGTCACCTCGCCTCAAGATCCTACAGCGAACGAGAATTACACAAGTCTCCAAGTTTTCTCCAAACTTTAGGGGTAGGTGACAAAATTGTTGCCGGTCGATATTCGCTACGCCACTCTTTTAGCAGACAGACGAAGCATGGAACCGCTGGAAAATGCAGAGAAAACTAAAAATTTTGATTTGGAAGTCTTAGTTGGCTGGGGGTCGAAGTTCAAGGTTCAGAGGAATGACAAATTACACAAGTCTCCAAGTTTTTTCCAAACTTCAGGGGTAGGTGACAAAATTGTTGCCGGTATATTCGCTAAACGGTCCACACTTTTCAGCAGACAGTCGGACCATCGAACCGACAGGAAATGGCCAGAGAAAACTAACAAATTTCGACCGGGAAGAATTTTGCTCACCTCGAAGTTCCTCAGAGGAATGACAAATTACACAAGTCTCCAAGTTTTTTCCAAACTTCAGGGGTAGGTGACAAAATTGTTGCCGGTATTTTAAACGGTCCACACTTTTAGAGCGTGTAGTCGGACCATCGAACCGACAGGAAATGGCCTAAAAAGTACAAATTTCGACCGGGAAGAATTTTGTCACCTCGCCCAAGATCCAAGATGCCACAAGTCTCAGTTTTCTCCAAACTTCAGGGGTAGGTGACAAAATTGTTGCCGGTATTTTAAACGGTCCACACTTTTAGAGCGTGTAGTCAGACCATCGAACCGACAGGAAATGGCCTAAAAAGTACAAATTTCGACCGGGAAGAATTTTGTCACCTCGCCTCAAGATCCTACAGCGAACGAAAATTACACAAGTCTCCAAGTTTTTTCCAAACTTCAGGGGTAGGTGACAAAATTGTTGCCGGTATTTTAAACGGTCCACACTTTTAGAGCGTGTAGTCAGACCATCGAACCGACAGGAAATGGCCTGAAAAGTTCAAATTTCGACCGGGAAGAATTTTGTCACCTCGCCTCAAGATGCCACAAGTCTCAGTTTTCTCCAAACTTCAGGGGTAGGTGACAAAATTGTTGCCGGTATTTTAAACGGTCCACACTTTTAGAGCGTGTAGTCGGACCATCGAACCGACAGGAAATGGCCTAAAAAGTTCAAATTTCGACCGGGAAGAATTTTGTCACCTCGCCTCAAGATCCTACAGCGAACGAGAATTACACAAGTCTCCAAGTTTTTTCCAAACTTCAGGGGTAGGTGACAAAATTGTTGCCGGTATTTTAAACGGTCCACACTTTTAGAGCGTGTAGTCAGACCATCGAACCGACAGGAAATGGCCTGAAAAGTTCAAATTTCGACCGGGAAGAATTTTGTCACCTCGCCTCAAGATGCCACAAGTCTCAGTTTTCTCCAAACTTCAGGGGTAGGTGACAAAATTGTTGCCGGTATTTTAAACGGTCCACACTTTTAGAGCGTGTAGTCGGACCATCGAACCGACAGGAAATGGCCTAAAAAGTACAAATTTCGACCGGGAAGAATTTTGTCACCTCGCCTCAAGATCCTACAGCGAACGAGAATTACACAAGTCTCCAAGTTTTTTCCAAACTTCAGGGGTAGGTGACAAAATTGTTGCCGGTCGATATTCGCTACGCCACTCTTTTAGCAGACAGACGAAGCATGGAACCGCTGGAAAATGCAGAGAAAACTAAAAATTTTGATTTGGCGTCTTAGTTGGCTGGGGGTCGAAGTTCAAGGTTCAGAGGAATGACAAATTACACAAGTCTCCAAGTTTTTTCCAAACTTCAGGGGTAGGTGACAAAATTGTTGCCGGTATTTTAAACGGTCCACACTTTTAGAGCGTGTAGTCAGACCATCGAACCGACAGGAAATGGCCTAAAAAGTTCAAATTTCGACCGGGAAGAATTTTGTCACCTCGCCTCAAGATGCCACAAGTCTCAGTTTTCTCCAAACTTCAGGGGTAGGTGACAAAATTGTTGCCGGTATTTTAAACGGTCCACACTTTTAGAGCGTGTAGTCGGACCATCGAACCGACAGGAAATGGCCTAAAAAGTACAAATTTCGACCGGGAAGAATTTTGTCACCTCGCCTCAAGATCCTACAGCGAACGAGAATTACACAAGTCTCCAAGTTTTCTCCAAACTTTAGGGGTAGGTGACAAAATTGTTGCCGGTCGATATTCGCTACGCCACTCTTTCAGCAGACAGACGAAGCATGGAACCGCTGGAAAATGCAGAGAAAACTAAAAATTTTGATTTGGCGTCTTAGTTGGCTGGGGGTCGAAGTTCAAGGTTCAGAGGAATGACAAATTACACAAGTCTCCAAGTTTTTTCCAAACTTCAGGGGTAGGTGACAAAATTGTTGCCGGTATTTTAAACGGTCCACACTTTTAGAGCGTGTAGTCGGACCATCGAACCGACAGGAAATGGCCTAAAAAGTTCAAATTTCGACCGGGAAGAATTTTGTCACCTCGCCTCAAGATCCTACAGCGAACGAGAATTACACAAGTCTCCAAGTTTTTTCCAAACTTCAGGGGTAGGTGACAAAATTGTTGCCGGTATTTTAAACGGTCCACACTTTTAGAGCGTGTAGTCGGACCATCGAACCGACAGGAAATGGCCTAAAAAGTTCAAATTTCGACCGGGAAGAATTTTGTCACCTCGCCTCAAGATGCCACAAGTCTCAGTTTTCTCCAAACTTCAGGGGTAGGTGACAAAATTGTTGCCGGTATTTTAAACGGTCCACACTTTTAGAGCGTGTAGTCGGACCATCGAACCGACAGGAAATGGCCTAAAAAGTTCAAATTTCGACCGGGAAGAATTTTGTCACCTCGCCTCAAGATGCCACAAGTCTCAGTTTTCTCCAAACTTCAGGGGTAGGTGACAAAATTGTTGCCGGTATTTTAAACGGTCCACACTTTTAGAGCGTGTAGTCGGACCATCGAACCGACAGGAAATGGCCTAAAAAGTTCAAATTTCGACCGGGAAGAATTTTGTCACCTCGCCTCAAGATCCTACAGCGAACGAGAATTACACAAGTCTCCAAGTTTTTTCCAAACTTCACTTCAGGGGTAGGTGACAAAATTGTTGCCGGTATTTTAAACGGTCCACACTTTTAGAGCGTGTAGTCGGACCATCGAACCGACAGGAAATGGCCTAAAAAGTACAAATTTCGACCGGGAAGAATTTTGTCACCTCGCCTCAAGATCCTACAGCGAACGAGAATTACACAAGTCTCCAAGTTTTTTCCAAACTTCAGGGGTAGGTGACAAAATTGTTGCCGGTATTTTAAACGGTCCACACTTTTAGAGCGTGTAGTCGGACCATCGAACCGACAGGAAATGGCCTAAAAAGTACAAATTTCGACCGGGAAGAATTTTGTCACCTCGCCTCAAGATGAATTACACAAGTCTCAAGTTTTTCCAAACTTCAGGGGTAGGTGACAAAATTGTTGCCGGTATTTTAAACGGTCCACACTTTTAGAGCGTGTAGTCGGACCATCGAACCGACAGGAAATGGCCTAAAAAGTACAAATTTCGACCGGGAAGAATTTTGTCACCTCGCCTCAAGATGCCACAAGTCTCAGTTTTCTCCAAACTTCAGGGGTAGGTGACAAAATTGTTGCCGGTATTTTAAACGGTCCACACTTTTAGAGCGTGTAGTCGGACCATCGAACCGACAGGAAATGGCCTAAAAAGTACAAATTTCGACCGGGAAGAATTTTGTCACCTCGCCTCAAGATCCTACAGCGAACGAGAATTACACAAGTCTCCAAGTTTTTTCCAAACTTCAGGGGTAGGTGACAAAATTGTTGCCGGTATATTAAACGGTCCACACTTTTAGAGCGTGTAGTCAGACCATCGAACCGACAGGAAATGGCCTGAAAAGTTCAAATTTCGACCGGGAAGAATTTTGTCACCTCGCCTCAAGATGCCACAAGTCTCAGTTTTCTCCAAACTTCAGGGGTAGGTGACAAAATTGTTGCCGGTATTTTAAACGGTCCACACTTTTAGAGCGTGTAGTCGGACCATCGAACCGACAGGAAATGGCCTAAAAAGTTCAAATTTCGACCGGGAAGAATTTTGTCACCTCGCCTCAAGATCCTACAGCGAACGAGAATTACACAAGTCTCCAAGTTTTTTCCAAACTTCAGGGGTAGGTGACAAAATTGTTGCCGGTATTTTAAACGGTCCACACTTTTAGAGCGTGTAGTCGGACCATCGAACCGACAGGAAATGGCCTAAAAAGTTCAAATTTCGACCGGGAAGAATTTTGTCACCTCGCCTCAAGATCCTACAGCGAACGAGAATTACACAAGTCTCCAAGTTTTTTCCAAACTTCAGGGGTAGGTGACAAAATTGTTGCCGGTATTTTAAACGGTCCACACTTTTAGAGCGTGTAGTCGGACCATCGAACCGACAGGAAATGGCCTAAAAAGTACAAATTTCGACCGGGAAGAATTTTGTCACCTCGCCTCAAGATGCCACAAGTCTCAGCTTTTCCCAAACTTCAGGGGTAGGTGACAAAATTGTTGCCGGTATTTTAAACGGTCCACACTTTTAGAGCGTGTAGTCGGACCATCGAACCGACAGGAAATGGCCTAAAAAGTTCAAATTTCGACCGGGAAGAATTTTGTCACCTCGCCTCAAGATGCCACAAGTCTCAGTTTTCTCCAAACTTCAGGGGTAGGTGACAAAATTGTTGCCGGTATTTTAAACGGTCCACACTTTTAGAGCGTGTAGTCGGACCATCGAACCGACAGGAAATGGCCTAAAAAGTTCAAATTTCGACCGGGAAGAATTTTGTCACCTCGCCTCAAGATCCTACAGCGAACGAGAATTACACAAGTCTCCAAGTTTTTTCCAAACTTCAGGGGTAGGTGACAAAATTGTTGCCGGTATTTTAAACGGTCCACACTTTTAGAGCGTGTAGTCGGACCATCGAACCGACAGGAAATGGCCTAAAAAGTTCAAATTTCGACCGGGAAGAATTTTGTCACCTCGCCTCAAGATCCTACAGCGAACGAAAATTACACAAGTCTCCAAGTTTTTCCAAACTTCAGGGGTAGGTGACAAAATTGTTGCCGGTATTTTAAACGGTCCACACTTTTAGAGCGTGTAGTCGGACCATCGAACCGACAGGAAATGGCCTAAAAAGTACAAATTTCGACCGGGAAGAATTTTGTCACCTCGCCTCAAGATCCTACAGCGAACGAGAATTACACAAGTCTCCAAGTTTTTTCCAAACTTCAGGGGTAGGTGACAAAATTGTTGCCGGTATTTTAAACGGTCCACACTTTTAGAGCGTGTAGTCGGACCATCGAACCGACAGGAAATGGCCTAAAAAGTTCAAATTTCGACCGGGAAGAATTTTGTCACCTCGCCTCAAGATCCTACAGCGAACGGAAATTACACAAGTCTCCAAGTTTTTTCCAAACTTCAGTGGTAGGTCACAAAATTGTTACCGAAATTTTAAACGGTCGCCATTTTCCAAGGCGGAACGCAGACCCGCCAGATATTGGTTTTCTTTGGTTGGACCGCACCAGGGGCCACATAAAACGGTTTCTCATTTATTTGCCCCTGGAAGGTAGGCAGACCCGCCGGACATCGGTTTGCATTGGTTGGGACCCACTTGGGGCCATGGGGGCCTTATAGAAGGGTTTTTGTCGAAATTGCCCCTGGAGGGTAGGCAGACCCGCCAGACATCGGTTTGCATTGGTTGGGCTCCGCCTGGGGCCATGGGGGCCTCATAGACGCGTTTTTGTCGAAGTTGCCCCTGGAGGGTAGGCAGACCCGCCGGACATCGGTTTGCATTGGTTGGGACCCACCTGGGGCCATGGGGGCCTTCATACAAGGGTTTTTGTCGAAATTGCCCCTGGAGGGTAGGCAGACCCGCCGGACATCGGTTTGCATTGGTTGGGACCCACTTGGGGCCATGGGGGCCTCCTAGAAGGGTTTTTGTCGAAATTGCCCCTGGAAGGTAGGCAGACCCGCCGGACATCGGTTTGCATTGGTTGGGACCCACTTGGGGCCATGGGGGCCATAGAAGGGGGGCCTCATAGAAGGACATCGGTTTGGAAGGTAGGCAGACCCACCGGACATCGGTGGGGGGCCTCTAGAAGGGTTTTTGTCACCCGTTCCTTAGGCAGACCCGCCGGACATCGGCATTGGTTGGGACCCGCCTTTTTGTCGAAATTGCCCCTGGAGGGTAGGCAGACCCGCCGGACATCGGTTTGCATTGGTTGGGACCCACTTGGGGCCATGGGGGCCTCCTAGAAGGGTTTTTGTCGAAATTGCCCCTGGAAGGTAGGCAGACCCGCCGGACAGCGACTTTGTCGATGCGGCCCCACTAGGGGTCCATGGGGCCACGTATAATCGATTTTGTTCGAAATTGCCCCTGGAAGGTAGGCAGACCCGCCGGACAACGGCCTGCATCGATCGTGTCCCATTGGGGGCCCATGGGGCCACGTATAATCGATTTTGTTAAAATTGCCCCTGGAAGGTAGGCAGACCCGCCGGACAGCGACTTGGGTCGATCGGTCCCACTGGGGGTCCATGGGGCCACGTATAATCGATTTTGTTAGGCAGACCCGCCGGAAAATTGATCCCCTGGAAGGTAGGCAGACCCGTCGGACAACGGCCTGCATCGATCGTGTCCCATTGGGGGCCCATGGGGCCACGTGTAAACGATTTTGTTAAAATTGCCCCTGGGAGGTAGGCAGACCCGCCGGACAACGGCCTCGGCCGATCGGGCCTCAATGGGTGGCTGTATGTAGCGGGGTCGGTCACGGAGCGCGGTCGGTCTCGGCCTCGGCTGATTCTCAGTTGGCCCAACTGAGTTGGCCAACTTGACGCCCCTCTAGCGGGTGAACGGTTGCAGCTAGAATCGCCGTTCTTGGTCCCAGACGTTCCTCACACTCTCCCGCATGTCCCCTTCACTGATCACTTTGATGCCCGACTGGTATTTCATGCCAAAAACGCGTCCGAAAGAATTCCGGCAAACTGCCAAAAGTTAAAATTTGATTCTTTACATCGCTGCTCGTAAATGAGGCCCGATCGTCTTTTTTCACTCGAAGCAAACCTTGTGCAGCGATTCTGCAGCTCCATGACGGTACTCTCGCTTTTTCGATCAGACCTACGGTGACCGAGGTACTCGGTTTGAACCCGAGCGCTGCAGCTCTCCGCGTTGCTCCGCGGCACAGGCTCCACTGGTCCCCCCACCACCGCCCTGCCGAGGCAGCGTCCGGGGAGAGCGGTCTCCCTCGCTCCCGCAGGCCGGGCGGCTGTGAGTGCGACAAGGACCCGCTGCTCGCTGCTCTCGCACGCGGCCGGCCTGGCCGAACCGGGCCGAACAGATGCCTAGGGAAGCTCATGCAGGGCGAAGGGAAATCTCTAAAGTCGAACGTTAGAATTTGCGGGAACGGGTTTAACCTTGTGCGCCCCTGTTCAAAACCCATTGCAGAATCATATTCCGGTCAGTCCCTTAGGAATACAGCTCAGCTCTGCTGCAGCAGCTAAAAACCTCTTCCGTTCATCTTCCAGGTTTTTGCATCTCTTTTCTTAGAAGGATCCAGACAAGATACGAAAAGCTGCGGGCTGGAAAGTCACCACACATCGTTTCACCCCTTGCCTAGATGAAATGATAACGGCCTGGCCAAACCTCTTTTGCAGGAGGTTGCGCGTGTGTTTTTCATTGTAAACCTCGGCGCTTTCCGAAAATTGTCTGTTTATTCATCAGGTCGTCTAGTGCATGCTGGACGCCTCCGTCAGTTTCCAAAAACAAACAGAGCCTCTTAAATGCTTTTGATTTCTCGCAGTCGAAAGCGTTCGCACTCGGGTTTTGTGATTGCGAACCGACCAGAAAGCTTGCAAGATGGCTCTTTTGGTACCGAACTTCAGCCGCGATCAAATCGGACACCGCACCACCGAGTCTTCCCCGCCCCCTGCGTAGGCCCTAGTCCCCCCCCCCCCCCTGCTTGTACCTTCCCTGGTACTTACTCCCCCCTCGGCCTTCCCGAAAACCTCTACCACGAAAAGCCTGCGCTTGGTCTGGCTTCGCTCCCCCCCCCCTTCCGGAGCCCGGCATGCTCCGCTTCGCCACCCCAGCCAGCCCCACCCCCCGCCCCCGCGGGCCCCGCGCCCCCTCGGCTCCGGCCGCCAGCCCCAGCCGTGCTGTGTTCATGGGCGGCCACGGCGGGAAAACACACCCCGCGCGCCCGGCCGGGACCATATGCTGATGTCGCACAGACATCCCGCCAGCCCGCGCCTGCGACAGAGCCCAGCAGGCCACGGCAGCTCCGCTTCCCCCCCCCCCCCCCGCGGCCCCCGCGCCCCCTCGGCTCCGGCCGCCAGCCCCGGGCACGGCCTAGGTGCAGCGTTGCGACGGGAGGAATGCGACAACGTTGCCGTGCTCGCCGCAACCCCAGCCCGCGGCTGCCCCGGCAGCCCCCCGCCAGGACGGCACGTAGCATTGAGTCGGGCAGGGCCGTACCCAGACTTTGGTGCAGCAGCCCCAGTGGCGGCCTCATGCCCTTTTTCCCGGCCCGCTCTGCGCCGGGTGTGGTGGAGAAGTATGAGAAATCGAGCATTTGCTGCGTGGGCCAGCTACTGGCCCTGGCGCTTCCCCCCCCCCCTCCACCTTCCTCAAAACCGGGGACATGTGCGCTATTTTTTCTGTCGCCGGGAGAGAATGTGTAGGCGACGGGTCCTTGGCTGCCTCGGACAAGGACAAGGATGGCAAGACGTGGAGGCGGCCGGAGTATGCTGAACCGACAACGTTGCACTGCCAGGGAACCAGGGTCCGTGCGCGACCGCACGGCAGTCCCTGCATTCCTGTCCTGGGGTTCGGGGTTCGGGAGGTGGCAACGTTGCGTGGATGCCAGGGCCACATGCCGCCCTCGCCTCGGGGCGGCTGGTGCAGGCCACGGCCAGCCCTGCCCGCTGCTGAGCCGACAACGCTGCAGCCTCCCCGGTGGGACGCCGCACTGACCCCGCACTCCCACCTCGCAAATCACCATATCACTACTCGACACACACTGCACCTCATTGCACTACCCTGCACTAGGCCTCTGTGGCTGCTCACCCCGGACACTCACCATGGCCCCGAGCCGCGGGTTCAAATACCAGCTACTTGGTGTGCACGCTCGGACCCCGGCGCGGGCGGGCGGCGGCACACACACACACACACACACACACACACGGGGACGCAGACCTCTTGCAGCCCCCGCCCTAATCTGCCAACCTTGCTGTGACGCGCAAGGCGGCTGTAAATGTGTGCTTCGATTCCCAGTAGGCGAATCACGAAGGTACGGGAGAATGCCTTAAGCCCCCCCCCCCCACCTTTTTGTCTTCCTTACAACATGCACACACGGCACACACACACACACAGAGAAAAAATAATACTCACTCAGCAGTACGGACCCATCTGTAGACCGGCACCAGAGTCCTATGATAACAAATCAGAGACACATATACTATCGTGCGACGTGTGCTGATTAGAAATTTTAAACGTCACTTACATGAAATCTTGATTCATTTTCGTTCCGTGTCTTCCAAGACGTGCTTCTGCGTCAACGGTCGGTTAGCGATTGAGGTCGTCTGCGTAGCCTGGACCTGAACTGCCTCTCGGCTCGGGCTGCCACCCACGCACCTGGCGGGATGGGAGGGAGGGGGATGGCTATGCCGCCGGGGTTGTTGAACCCGGGACCCCCGGTCCGTGCGCAACAGCAAGAGCCTCCCTGCAGGCATGGGGCCTGACTGTCCAGCGTGAAGGGTGCGAGGTGCGACAGAGACAATTGCCAATGAAGCAGGACAGGCCAGGCCGATGCGCCGTGCTGTTCTCAGGGCAGACTTCACCCTTCCGTTTTGAGCTTCCCCGGAGTACTCTATTGGCGCCGCGAGCAGACGACGACGATAACTCGTGTTTCAATATGTCTCATTCGTGTCACATCAACGGGACCGCGATAGCGATCGCGCCGCTCCATTCCATCTGTGTGCGGCCCAGCGGGCCCAGCCGGGCCCAGCCCAGCCCGAGTTTTATGGTCCCTCGGCCTCGGCTGCGGGGCAACACGCCGCACAGCGCGGTGGCCGCCCCGCACGCCACCATGACCCCCACCAGGAGGTTCAGTGCGTGCAGCACGGCGCCTGCGCGGTCGTGTTTGGCCGCCTCGGCCTGGTGGAACAGCAGGGCCTCCGTGAGGAAGGCGAGCGCGAGCGCGGCGCCCGCGTGGCCGCGGCCCACGGCCCGCGGACACAAGCGCGCCAGCATGCGCAGTCACTCCGAGGCCAGGGTAGCCGGCGCCTTCTCTCCTGTGTATTCCTATCAGGAACAGGACGCGTCCATCCTACAGAATTTCCGAGTCGGCGTTAAGGCCATCCGACCGAAAAAAACTTTTTTCGATAAATCGACAGAGGACTCTGAGTTGAGTCATTGTCCAAAACCGCACCACCGTGCGTCGTTTAGTTTAGGCGCTAGAGCGCTGCAAAGTTGCAAATTTCTCAATTATTTTCGATCTCCGTGCATACACGCCGCGAAAACCAGACGTCGCAGCAAGACGGGACTTTGCAGGGTGTTAGAAAATTGTCCATACTAGCGCATGACGGGTTTCAATCGGCCCTTGAAATTCCAGGAGGATCCCTGGAACGCCTTGAACAATGCCTTGCGAAACACGCGTTTTTTGGTGTCAAGGAGTACCTTCTTTGGGATGAAATTTATGTCATGCGCTAGATTGAACCTTCCTCTACCACACCCCATCATCAGAAAAAATCTTGGAAATTTTGCACGGCTGGCGTGTATGCACGGAGAAGTCATGTTTTGCCAGTGAGTTCATCATTAGACAGGGACAGACGATCGAGTTCTGTCCTTGTTGCACACCTCCCACACGACTTGAGTGGGTCTTCAGCCGCACTAGCTCACTTCCCCGCTCGGCTGCCGGGGTCCGCCGGGGTCCTTTTGTCCCATCCCAGATCTCGGCGCGTGAATGACAGGGGTCGCTCATAATTTATGGCCTTCTTTCGACGTGCAAATTTAAATCCAGATATCGCATATATATTGCACTCATCCTGTTCGCGTTTAAATCCCGTGCATAGTGGTCTAAGTACCAAGTCTGTGCGCCAATTAGGAGCTGAGGTACGGGGGATTATTGATTTTACTGGATATTATATTTTGAGCCGAGTTGACACGCCCAAAATAGGAAAAGGAGGCCCCGGATCTCGGAAGACTGCGGCAGCAGGACCCGGCGGAGGCATCGGCGAGGACACCGGCGCGGCGGCGTTGCCACACTACATACAGTACATAACTGGCATTCTCCCCCCCAAAACGATGCAGCCCAGCCCGGACCCGCCCAGCGCGGCAAACGACCGCCCGCCTGGTGACGTTGATTTGACGCACACGCTCTGGGCCCGGCTAGGCCCGGCCAGCCCGGACCCACCCCTCTGCCCCCCGCCCGGCCGCAGCCCGGCCCGGCCGATCGCTGGCGGCCGCGAGCAGACGACGACGATAACTCGTGTTTCAATATGTCTCATTCGTGTCACATCAACGGGACCGCGATAGCGATCGCGCCGCTCCATTCCATCTGTGTGCGGCCCAGCGGGCCCAGCCGGGCCCAGCCCAGCCCGACCTGCGGGGAGGGAGGCGGAGGAGGGCGAGGGGGCGGGTAGGCAACCCGAACGCTCCGCTGCGCTGGGGTGGCCAGGCCGCAGTCAGCAGGCGCTCTGCTAGCTCTGCTGGCGCTGCTCTGCTCCGCCGCTCCGCACGGCCTCCATACGGAATCCTCCCTACCATTTCTGACTCGGTACATGCATGCGCTCGGAATACGCGGCCGGTGCACGGCACGGCACAGGTACTGTGGCTGCGCGCGCGCGCGCGCGCGCGCGCGCGTGTGTGTGTGTGTGTGTGTGTGTGTGTGGAATTCCATCGGGGGCGGCAGATGAAATTCAGCGGCGGATGTATCGAGGGGCGACACCTGTGGGTGTGTGCGTACGCGCGCGCGGGGCGCGGCCGTGTGTGTGTGTGTGTGTGCTCAGGGGCGGCGGAAGAGGCGCGGAATTCCACTCCGCTGCCCCGGGGCGGCAGATGAAATTCAGCGGCGGCCAGTGTATCGAGGGGGGGGGGGCGACACCAGAGATGTGTGGTGTGTGCGTCGAACAAGCGGCGAACTTGGGAAGAATTTGAGTGGTCCTCACTTTCGCGCCGCTAGGGACCGCCGTTGAACGGGTCGCCACCCAAGGGGGTACGTCTGGTAACACTGCCGGCCGCGGAGCAACCCCCCGCGATGGTACGACCCGGAAGCTGCCGCTGCCGACGCGCTGCCGGGGCTGGTGGTGCTGCACTGCAGGCAGGAGTGGTGGTGGTAAGGGCTGGCGGCGACAGCACGGTGGCCGCCCCGCACGCCACCATGACCCCCACCAGGAGGTTCAGTGCGTGCAGCACGGCGCCTGCGCGGTCGTGAGGAAGGCGAGCGCGATCGCGGCGCCGCGTGGCCGCTGGCCGCCCCGCAGCGCAGCGCGTCCACGGCCCCGACGAGGGTGTGTGTGTGTGTGTGTGTGTGTGTGTGTGTGTGTGTGTGTGCTGCGTGATCTAGCCGCGCTCGTTCTCGCCGCCCTCACCCGCCCCTCCGTCCCTCCCCCACGCTCGCCCTCCCTCCCTCCCGTCCCTCCCGCCCTCCCTGCCCTCTCCCGCCGGCGGAAAGTCCGGCGGCAGCCATCAGGTCCGTGGCTAGCTCGTCACTTCGTCACTTCGTTCTGCTCTCTATGTGCGACAAGATTGTGTACTAGTTGTCCGTCCAGCCCAGCTTCCGCCGCCGACAACCATTTCTTCTTTCATTTAAAGGTGGGTATTGCGGTGACGCGGTGACTTATGGATCGCACAAATATAATAGAAAATCCCGGGGAGGGGGGGCTGCAGAGCACGGAGGAGGCCCTCCCGATAATTGATAGCTCATAGCTCCCACCAGGGCCGTAGCCAGACTTAGGGTTCAGCGTTTGTTGTGCGGGTTGCCTACCCCGGTCGTCGCTGATTTTTGGGGGGAATTAGCCCCCCCCCCTCCGGTGGATCCTTCCAAATTGTCACTTCCATGTGGAAAGTTCTGATTTTTACAACCTCTGTTACAGAAATGCTGCCCCCTGAAGTTTCATGTTTAGTATGTTTCGTGGAAGAACCAGGTCGTTTCGAGGTGTTTGGTTCGGATAGTATTTTCATGCAACCTGTTCCACTGCCACCAAAGTTTCACCCTATCTATGACCCTGACTGGCTAGATGAAATATTCTACGTTATTGATGGATTAAATATGAAGCCTATTAAAATTCTTGAAATTGAAGGTAATTTGATTAATGGGGAACAATGACGTGATGTGATTTACAACGCTTTCCAATTTTCCCGCATATTCTAATTTGTTCAATTATTTTCTTTCCAGACAAGACCGACACAGATGGATTACTGTTGAGCCTAGAGAAGCGTAAAGCACAGTGGGCATGGAACAACCATGATTGAATAATATGTTAAATTATAGACTGTAAATTGTATTCATGTAAACCAATTTTTATGTAGCATCTAAGTATTGTATTTATTTGTACCGTAACAGATTCTTGTTGTAAATTAAGTCTTGTGAATATCACTTCAACTGCACTAATTCATGATTTCACCTATCTATAACTGTTTAATATTGATTTGGCACAGTTGCAATTTAAGTAAGTGCTTTTATATAAATACTGTGATGTATGACGGTACCTTGGTGCTATGAAATGGAATAAATATTCTGTCGCTCCTGATTAGTCTACTACATTTGATTTTAAAACTTGAGAGCAAGAGAGAGAGAGACAGTGAGCGAGATAGACAGAGTAAAGAGAGAGAGGCAGAGAGACAGAAGAGGAGAGAGAGGGAGACAGAACCAGCGAGAGAGAGAGAGAGAGAGAGAGAGAGAGAGAGAGAGAGAGAGAGAGAGAGAGAGAGAGAGAGAGAGAGAGAGAGAGAGAGAGAGAGAGAGAGACGCGGGCGGGGCATTCCGTCGCCCCGGGCTGGGGGCCGGAGGTGGGGGGCTGGCGGAACCAGCGAGAGCCGACGAATAATCCTTCGATACCTGGCGCGTCACTGGCCCAGCTAGCCTGTTGTAGCGTGTGCACCTGTGTGTAACCAGCCGTTATTGCAAGACAACACGAGATATGGACATTATGGACCTAAAAGAGTGGGGAGGGGGGGACCGCGGCCACACAACACGGCGGGGGCGCGTCCATTTTTCCAGCGGGTGCGCGCGCTGCATTTGGGCACTTTGGGGCCGCGAGCTGCGCACCGTCCTCGTTAACTCGTGGTTGGACCACGCCCCGCCCCGCCCCGCCCTGCCCCTGCCCCCGGGGGGGGGGGGGGGGGGGGGGGGGTTCCGGACACCGAGGCACGGCAGGCCACGGCAGGCCACCCCCCGCGCGAAGGAGGCGTTGCAGACGGAGTTGGTGGCCGAAATCAAATCTTGGCGGCAAGGGCCGACGCGTCACTCACTAGCAGAAGAAAACTGAAGCCGGGTTCGAGTACCGGCGGTACGCGCCGCTCCGCGATGACGTCAGCTGGGGCTGCTGGCCGCAAGACTCTTGGTCCAGAGCGCAGCCCCCCGCAGATAATTCAGATTGATCGCACACAGACAGAAACAGACACACACACACACACACACACACACGACCCGAGCAAGGCGCTCTGCGAGTGGGGTCCAGGGGCCCGGGTGGCACCCCGGAGGGCGTGGTGTGGCGTGAAGGCGACGCTGGACGCTGGGCTCTGCTCGGCTCGGCACCGCGGGTCCCCAGGGGGGCGCGAAGGAGATTGAGGACCTGCAGGGCGTAGCGGGGCACGGGTGCACTCCCCCGACGACGCAGACGCAGCCCGGCGCAGGGCGTGGTGCACGCGGTGCACAGCGGACGGTACAGAGCCGCAGGAGTCCCTCGCCGGGCAGTTCAAGTACTCCCTGGGGGTGCGCGACCGCGACCCCCTCCTGACACACACGGCGCACGAAGCAGGGAAGTCTCCGGGGAGGGGGGGGGGGTGTTCGAATACCGAAGCCGGTAGTGCCGGAGAGCTGGAGCCACCATAGAGTTACTCTATGGGACCCACAACGCCGGACTCAGGGTGGCCGTTGTCGCCCGTCCATATGTCGGCAAGTTGGAGAAGATGTCATCAGCGTCCCCCACCTCCCACCTACCTCAGCTACCCCGGTCCCGATCCGGTAACCGATGCCTCTGCGCCGGGATTCTTCTGCAACACGGCTCGCCCAACGAACAATTTCGCAAAATCCCCCCTCGCCCAGAGTTTCCTAGCCCAGCATTTGACCATAGCAGACCATAGGCTTGACCGGTCTCTCTCTCGCACCCCGAGCGCACCTGCCAGCGGCGGACAGCAACCGTGTCAGTTGATTTGCCGTGTCCAGAGGAGCATCAAGTTATCGGTCTTCTTCAGTCGTCAGTCAGTCGTCAGTCTTCAGTCATGAAAACAAGTAAGTTTGTATGCTGTTGCTACAAGACGAGACACTCGGTCGTGAAAATCCCTATTTTTGGCGTATCCGCCGCGTGTCTCGGCGAATTTGATTCCATTCCCGTGACAGGTTTGTGACAGCCCGGTTTGTGACCTGTGCGTTTTGTTTTGTAGACAATGTGGTCAGCCCAGCCCTAGCCCCAAGACCAAGGCCCAACCCGGGGCACTTCGCGGGGATGGCGGTGGGGCCTCCGCGCCCCCGCCGATTGAGGCCGCTGCCGCGCCCCGCACCCCGCCCACGAGCACGCCCGGCCCCAGGAACTTTTAGTGGGATGACGGCCCCACGCCGCCGGCAGCGCCGCCCCCGGCCCCGCCCCCGCCACAGTTGCAAGAGGCCGTGCTGCCGGTGCCGCCCCTGCTGCTGCTGGCCGGCAACGGTACCCATGGTAAGTAAACCTGCTTTATTTTACACTACACTTGTCTTGTCAATGTAGCAACAAATGAGCCTCTCGTCAGTTTCATGAGGCAACCCTATGTAGCAAACTGTGCACATGTGGCTAATACTCACAAGAGGCCAGCCTTGCTGACATGAGAGGTTTGTTCATGCTACACCCTTGTAGAGTAGTGTCTGATCAACTGTCATTTTCAATCAACAGATTCTGCTGGCCAGAACCAATGGGTTTACCCCAGCATGAATACGCTGCGGTTTTATTGTTTCCATCAGTTCTGAGGAACTCATTGTTTAATTGTATGCAGCTTTTATTTTGTAGTATGAATTAGGTTTAGTATGACAATAACCTTTGGTTTTTATTAGTAGTCAGTCATTTTCAAATTGTATTTCCTCTCTATTTGCATCCTAGTATGACAATAACCTTTGGTTTTTATTAGTAGTCAGTCATTTTCAAATTGTATTTCCTCTCTATTTGCATCCTAGTATGACAATAACCTTTGGTTTTTATTAGTAGTCAGTCATTGTTGTATATTTAATAAATGCACTTCACTTCCGTTTCTCACACAACCGTGTCTGGACGTATTTTATTTCGCTCTCCCGTATCAAAACTCTTATCTATCATCATCTACTAAAACTGAACATTTATACAACAGTCATTTTCAAATTGTATTTCCTCTCTATTTGCATCCATTCAACCTTTTTTACTAATATGTTTAATTGTATCCAGCTGTAGTTTTAAGTTGCCATTTGTATGACGATAACTTTTAGTTTTTTAATCATTTGCACCCATAAATAAAAAGAATAAAGGAATTAGTATCAGGTCACTAACTGTATAAGTTAAACGCATATCAAGTTAATCGGGCTTTGTAAATCTTTGTACATTTTTTTTATTTTTATTTTTTGTACATATTGTACGACAAGCATTACTTGCTGGATTAAAAGTTTGTGCACATTTTAAAGAGCATTTCTTCACTCTAAAACGTACCCTGCATACGAATTGACAATTTTGAGGTGGAAATGACGCATAATGCAAAGACACGGTTTTCTCTCACTGGAGCAAGTACAGCCTTTACCTCCCCTTACTGTAGGATACGTGTCGACTGTATATTTTTCATCCATGGACGCAATAACCTGCACTTTACTTAGAACATGCATAACATAGACGTAATTGTGACAAAGTAATCAGGGCGAGGTGTTTAGTGACGTAGAAAATATGTTTGTTTGGTAAGTGGGCCCCAGGAGCCATCCAAATTTACATACTTTACGCTAAGGTGGCAGGCTTGATTAACTACTTTTTCCAGCCTTTATATATTATTTTGACTCTTCTCGATTTGTAAGCTTTGTAAAGTGATAGTTATGGAATAAAACCGATTGTGACCAAACTTCATTAATTGCATATATAATTCGTGCTGTCAATTACATGGAGGAAACAGATTGTACACCAAGTTGCCAGGTTTCATTTAATTTGGAATCATTTTAAATCTCTGTGTTTGAACAATGATGCGTAATTATTATGGGTTGCTGAGCGATACCTTTGGTGCTGTGTTCAACCGCACATACCTCCGACCATTTTTTCAAGTGCTGGGCAGCAGCTAAAGCAACCGATGGTGATGCTGCTCTGACGATGAACGTGTGACAGGATCTGGCCTTACCACAGGCTGCAGGTGGCGGCTTTGGGGTGGAACTGAAAACAAGACATGACATTACAGTAAGTTGTGAATTGTAGGTTAAGGTACATGAAACATGGACCTCACGAGTGATAACCCCCTTGATGAACTTACTTGTTAAGGTCCATGTCCCCTCAGTATCTCTTGAGTATAGGTACAACAATTGCAGTAACTGAAGGTGAATTCAAAAACGTACAATTCAATTGCATAAGCTACATTTAGAAACGGATTGAACATGACATCACATATTACAGCGGAGCGGAGCTGAGCGACATCTAGCGGCCGGGCTCGAAACAACTTCCTGACCGAACTTCCGCATCACACCACCAGAGTGCGAGACGCACGTAACCTGTACTGAGAGTGAAATGAATTAATTTAATTAATTTATTAATTGTAACGCATACATCGCGCACAAGTGTTTGGTGAAGCAGAGATGGTGTGCGCTTGATACTACATATCCAGCCGGAATCTAAATTTACATCGAGGCCACGCAATGTTATTGCGAAAGGGTGGAAAATGAATTGTATTTGATGTGGAAAGGGGGCCGCAGACACCTACAAATGCAATGCAAAGTTAGTGTCTTTGTTCAGAAACATTGCTCGCAATAAGATCGGCAGTAACGAAATAGTCTCAGGACTGACTTTTAATTATCTTCTGGTGTGTTTTCCAGCCAACAGCGCAGATCGAGTGTGTTGCCCTAGGGGTCAGCCGCATCTGAACTATCCCATAGTTTTGACAAGTAAACTGCCATTACCTGACAGTGGACAAGTAATCGTGCACGCAGGCCCAAGAAGGAGACGCAGGGCAGGGCGTCGTAACAGGAGGATGCTTTTTAAACGAGTGAAATCTCACAATGTATGATCTGGGGCGAAAGTCACGATATGAGGTTAGGTTGGTTGGTTAATGTTTTTAATGAAAACTGTGATGTTGTTTTTTCAGGTTCTGTGTGATGAGCGATTAGCACACCTCGGTTTCAGTACAACAGAAGAGACTGCTGACAGTGGCATATTTCTAGGATTTGATAATGCGGGTATAATGTGGTCTTACATGAAAAGTTACCAGGCTGCGCAACGTGTCATTGAGTGTCTACCACTAGAGAAATCAATTTGTGTATCAATCCCCTTACACGGGAACAGTGACACATTCCTATACAAGGTAGGAGTGGTTGTGAGCCAACTGCTACTGTTGTGACCAAGTCCATGATCATTGCATAAACCCAATTGTTTCAGGTGATCCCTGTTCAGCGCAGACAGATACGTGTCCTATCCCTATTTGATGGTATAGGAAGTGCGTTTCATATTCTCTCGAGCCACCTCAAGCTGAAAGTTGACATGTACTTCTCATGTGAAGTGGACAGGGATGCCATCAGCGTACTCAAACACAGATATCACGGTGAAATTGTCATGCTTGGGTGTGTTAAAGGTGTCAATGTGGAACTGTTACATTCATTGGGCAGAATAGATTATTTGTGCGGGGGTTCCCCATGCAATAATTTGAGCCGCGTGAATCCGCGCAGACAAGGGTTCGGT
Source organism: Odontothrips loti (assembly GCA_038380765.1). Lineage (NCBI taxonomy): Eukaryota > Metazoa > Arthropoda > Insecta > Thysanoptera > Thripidae > Odontothrips > Odontothrips loti. The sequence continues at coordinate 4,572,396 of CM076243.1, forward strand.
AAGAGTTTTACTTTTGATCACTACTGTCCATGCAGATGTGTTTGGGTGTAATGCAGTTTTCTTTGTAATGACCACAGCACCACATTCAACTGGGAGGCTGTTTTTTGAATTCGTTCGCATAAGGAATTATCTCTCAGCGCAGGCCAGCAGAAGAGGCGACACATTCTTCTGGCTGTTTGAAAACACATGTAATGTGGACTGGCATGTTCGTGAAACCATCGATAGGTGTGTAATATAAGGAGGTACAGTGTGTGTGTGTGTGTGTTTCATGCTGATCGGTTTCATTTTATGTGTACATGCCTTTTTCAGGTGTCTGGGCTGTGAGCCTGTTAAATGTTGTGCATCCGCCTATGTAGGAATGAGACGCAAAAGATATTTCTGGGGAAACATCCCACATATGGCAGAGGCAGCTGGAGAAATGGCTGCTCTTCGCGGACAGTCTCTTCAAAAGCTGCTGAGACCATTCCGAATTGCAAAGGTTGGGTTTTTGCCCACATTAACAACAAATTCTTCAAGCCAGAAAGGTCATTGTCAGTGAAATGTAACCAGACGCACTTCAGTGAATGAGGGTCTCATTTTGTCATTGCTCTGTACAGGACACCAGGGAAAGCTGCCAATTATCGAAGATGGGATTGACTGTAGCTTGACCATAGATGAACGTGAAGTTTTGTTTGGATACCCTCAACATTACACAGATTGCGCGAACCTTAGCAACTCACGACGCCTGAAGCTCATAGGAAGGTCATGGTGTGTGCCCGTGGTGGCCAGGTTGATGCGTCCACTGGCTGAGATGTTTGAGAAAAAGAAGCATGTCTCAGCCATTGAACAGCTGTAGGCATGAAGTGGCTACCAAGCCCAGGATTTTAGTGTTCGTGTTTGTTTGAGAGTATTTGGTTTTGTACTTTGTAAGTTTGTGCTTTATGATACATTGAGCCCATTAGGCAATTTCCTGGTATTGCTGATTAAAGGATGATGTTTGAGATTTCAAAAAATAAACAAATAATAGTTACTTCTTATGCAAGAGGAGGACGATTAATTGTGGCTCTTTAACACTTTTAAAAGCTTGTTATTGTAGCTTCACCTAACAATTAAGGTCTGAGACCGAAATATTGCCATGAAGTTTGAATAGAAGTTTCAGACCACCTTTTCTCTCTAAAATCAGAATTGTTTCAACAGTGTATGCTGATTGTACTGTAGTTTCGATTTTGTTTCTATTACTAGGATAGTTCAGTTTCAGTATATGCAGTATACAGTATATAATTAATTGAGCATTTTAAAATGGGCTGGGTAATGGCTTACTGACACCAATGAAAGCAGCAGTCTCTTAACCATCCCTGTTTTATTTATCACAGAAGGAGTTGTTGCAATTTTGCTCCTATTTCATTTTGTAAGAGTGAATGTTGCCCTGAAAGTGCTACAACATGTATACCATGGGAGAATCGTGATGCTTGGTTGCGTGAATGATCAATGAACAATGATAACCACCACAGGCACCAGAAACCTGAGGTATTTTGAAATCATAATATTACCTTCATGATCTTGTCATTTTTATTTCAGTCATTTTGCATTCATTGCAAAGTGCTTTTGATAATGTACGTGGAGAAATAAATTATTATTGTCATTGAAATTGTTTATTTTCCATCATCATCACATTCTACTTGTGAATCTCAAAGAAATATTGTTTGTTGTTCATTAATAGTCACAACTCTCTCAATATTGTGGCAGGGTGTTCACGCTGTTTCACACAAACTTTATTGTTCATTATCACATTCAACTTAAATCCACATTATTGCACATTGAACAGATTGATAATAATTGTAGTAAATGTACTCTATTTGATGAGTCTTGTAAAACCGTTCACTGGAGTTCAATAAAAGGAAGGTAAAGGATTGATAACATATTGATAATTATTTTAGTGAAAGTACTGCTTTTAATCAGTCTTGAAACAACTGTCAGCATTAATGAATACGTTTATCAAAAATTGATGGCACTGGCGCACAGAACCCACACACTGCCTGGTATGAACATGGTTGCAGGCTTATCATTTGCACTTGCACTGCAGCACAGGAGCTATTTCAAGAGTCTTCCTGTTGATTACAAGTATGAATTGGCTATCAATGTTCACATAACTGGGATGCAATCTTAGTAAAATTATTGTTTTGAACACAAATAACTGCTCACCTCCATGGATGTGTCACTGTCCATACCGGGAATTCTGTAAGTGCGTTCGTACTCTTCATCAAATCTGGAAAGGTGGCCTGAAGGCTTGTATGGGCTTGTGGGGGCTGGGGCTGTGAGCTGTTCATGAGATGTACTGGGTGAGGCAGACTCCAAGTTGTGGAGCTGCCCATGTTGCTCTTGCTCATTGCCTGAGTATCCTTCATCATCCTGGTGAGGACCAAAAATTGAACATCAAAACATAGAAAAGAATGGGAAGGAGGGTGCAACACATGAACTTACAGTTTTAAGTGTGTGGATATTGGTAACTTTTCTCCGGTACGCTCTGAGCACACAGGACAAACAGCAACCTACACAGACATGAGTGTAAGTAACTGAGTGGTGATCACAAAGGTAACGAACAGTGAAACACCTTCATTAAAGTTATTAAAGTTTGCTCACCAGGACCGTAAATTATTCTTGCTTCTCTGAGTTTGTGTTGAGCTTTTCTGGAGCAACCTGAACAACGAAACTGCTCTCCCAGGGGATCTTTGGATAAATCTAATGCAAAGTCTTCTCCACCATTGAAAACTATGCATATGTTCCCGTGCATACTGGTAACGAAGCCCAAGTTGCGCCACTGAAATTCCCATTCAGCAAAATTGTCCACAGATTTGAAAGGTACTGCCCAGAATTCACCTTCAATGTCGTCGTGGAATCGGGCAATAACGTAGGCTGTGTGTACGTCAAATTCAGAAAAGGGGCAAATGACATATTCTGGGCGGGCCATGTTGAGAAAAAAATGAAAATTAAGAAAAGATTGACAACACGAAAACGACACCCCTAACCTCCCTATCTTTTGTTTTAACGCAAGTGACAACCAAAATTACTGCCCACTGCGAAAAATTTAAAGTTACGTAATGTCCAAGTTTAATATCAACAATCACACGCCCAAATTCAGCAGCAAAAAAATTCTAGGTACGTGCAAGGCGTAATTTTGTGCGGGGTACGGCGCTACTACCGGCCTTACGACAAACGGCGTCCTCTAGCGACCGATAATGGGTCCACCATCGGTACCGTCATTACCCCGCGCGTCCAGGGGCATGGGGATGGGGTACACCAGAAAATCGGGACATCGACACACCGAGTGATTGCAGATTTTTTAACGATTCGAAACTTGAAGGAAAGTAACAATATAGTAGTGAGGCACATAATGCTGCAGTAAAAACGGAGTGCCGTTTGAAGTGCATGGTGCCGATAACGTTTCCGCTACTCATCCCAGTATGGATAAAACGAGGTAAGTTTGTGCTGCATGTCCATAACCTACATCTTCCCGAGCTTCTTTTGCTACAAATACATGTATTTTTGGCAGGCATAAGTTTCCTCCGAGTCGAAATCCGCAATTGACATTACCATCCTGGTCCCTGAAAGAGAAAGCGTGTTCAACTTTCGTGGCAAGTACCCCTGAATGTGTAGAAGCCAGTGTTTTGTCTTGCGTTATGTTATCTGACAACAGATGCTTCTTCTTGTAGGTCAGGGCGGCGTCCCCTCAAATAGCGCTATCAGCTGCACACCATTTGAAAAAATGGGCGGAAATATATGCCGTAGATTATAGTAATAAAGGTGTTGCCGCCCCTCAACCATTACTCATAACGCACCACTGCACAGATAATGAGTTGTAATGTGTTGGTTTTATTTCAATGTTGTACCGAAGACTGCACACCTTTTTTTCGATGGATGCTGTTTCTGTCACTCAAATTTCTTCAGCCAACCACTGGAATCAAAATCTGTTGTATTTTTGTAATCTCTATTGAAATGTGCCTCTTATCTTTTATCATTTTTGCTGTGATGATGTTATGTGAACGGTACTCTTCTTATGATTTCATTTGTATTGCAACTGCAGTCCACTTCTTTAAATAAATGTAATCTTAATATTTTGATAGTTGTGTTTATTGTGAGATACGAACCCAGCTTTGTTTTTATGCAAAGTGAATTGAAAAATGAAAAGAATGTATTGTTACATGTATTTTTGCAAACAACTATCAGAACTCACAATACACTTCGCATGTACTTTTGCAAACGACTATCAGACCTCACAATACACTTCGCACACATTCGATTATCCTCCACATTACAATCTTTTTGAGCACTCGTAACTGTTCTCCAAACATTATTTCACTATTGGCCACGACATGACCGGGCAGTCTGAATCAAGACAAATCCTCAACTCATCGACGCGCGCTCGGTTGCGTACCTCCTGCGTGACACTGCGCGTGGCAGTCTAATTCCTTGGTATGGCGCACACGGGACACGCGTGACGAACCGCACGACGACACTGAAATTGACGCACGCGCACGGACGTGCGTCCACCGCGTAGATTTGGCGTGGCGGAAAAAGTCAATGAGGCGTGGTAGTAGAACTCCTTGATATGGCGCAGTGCGATCACACGACACGGGACACGCGTGACGAACCGCACCACGACACTAAAATTGACGCACGCGCACGGACGTGCGTCCACCGCGTAGATTTGGCGTAGCGGAAAATATCGATGAGGCGCGTGTGATGAGATCCTTGCATTGGTGCCCGTGTGATAACAAGACATCGGACGCGCGCGCCGATAGCGGTTTCAACACCAGATTTAATACGGGGATCTGCGCCCGTATTGATGTAGCGGGGTAGCGCCGCCGTTGCTTGGGAGACAGCGACGGGCGGCCACTACCGAGGGGTAGCGACGGATCCAGTCCTCATAGCTCGACACACGTCCCACTCCTTCGACTACCGCACGTGGTGATTCTGTCAACGCAGCTTGTGACCAACACCGCTGCTAACCCACGGGCTACCGTATCAAAATCTGTCTAACAGAATTACAGACAGTTGTATTAAATAGTCTAGCGGCATATTACATTCAAAAATATCATAGTGACTGTGAAAACTCTTCAAACTTCAGCTTGTTCTCCATCCAATGGTGATATAGCAAGAGACAGAGCTACTGTTACAACGCTCCCAGACGAGCTATGCTCGACTCCGTCAGGCAGGCCGCATCAGCAACCCCCGCTCCATCTTCAGTATCATTCTGTCCTCTCTCCACGAGCACAGCCAAATCGGACTGTCCTTTTTGTGTTGCGTAGCCTTTGCCGGGTACCAGACATTGTCGATGTGGCGAGCCGAGCCGAGGCACGCCGAGGCCCTGAAGCTAAAAGGAGACGACTCAAGAGTCAGACCGTTTGGGACCGGTGGGGGGGACAACAGTGCGAGAGCCTTGCAGGAGGCTAGCGCTAGGCGGCCCCGCGTATGAGAATGCAAGCGTTACACTGACCGCTACCTAGACGCCCCAGCTCTTCAACTACTCACCTCTCCCCTTAAGGGAGATGGGGCGAAACCACCCCGAACCAGCCCCAAAGTCCGAAACAAGGTTCTCAACCAAAATCCTCATTCCATGAATTTAAAAAAAAGAAAGTAAGCAACAAAACCAGAACAAAATATAAAATTAACTTCCATAAATTCAACCGCCAAACCACCCCAAAACTGAAACAAGGCTCAACCAAAAAATCCTCATTCCATGAATTAAAAAATAAAAGATAGGCAAGCAAAACCAAAAAGAACAAAATATAAACTTAACGTCTATTTTAACCAAACCCCCGTGAAACTCCGGGCCTACCAGTATCTCGTCACAGTGGGATAGTATTTTTTCTTTTAAACTCTGCCTGCCATTATTTGTGTTGGCTCACGCTAAAAAAATTTCCAGGCGTTTCACGACGTTCGGAGACTTTTTCACCAAATTATAACGAACATTTTTTCTGTTTTTGCTTTTGTGGGCCGGAAAATTTTATTCCGATCACTCTGAAAAATTGGTTTTTAGGCATTTTACCGCCATTTGGAGGCTTTTTCTACAATTTTTTCAAATTTTGAATTTTTGGGAATTTTTCCAACTTTGGCATTTTTTTTTCAGGGTCAAAAAACGAAATTGAGCAAAAAATTTTTACGCGGCATCCTTTTCTCTATAAAAAAGTTCTGTCAAATCCAAAAATCAAGCAGCGAAATCGCTACCTAGCACTTGTGACCAGTCCCTTGTCAGGGTGGCGCATACTTCAGCGACCATGAAAAGGGCCAAGGAGGGTCCTAAAGATATAGATGGTTTTCAAATAAATGAAGAGGTTGATTTTGAATTTTCCTGTTGAGTGTTTTCAGGTTTTGAACGTAATTCGGGTTCATTCTCAGCAATTTTTTTTTTTCGTAATCAGGCTGAGGATGATATCTTGGTAGGTGATTTGGACGATGAGGTCCCTGCGGGTTCTGCCTGGAAGCAAAGCTAATGGAAGTAGAGTAAGCGAAAAAAATGGGATACATACTAGAACATACCCCTCCTGGAACTTACCCCCCGTATTTTTAATTTATTTTTCCGATTTTTGTCGCATTAATACGATTTATTCCAAAATTCCGTCCTTTATGATTTAAAACAAAATAAAATAATAAATAAATGGGTAAAAAAATTGTTCAAGCGCAGAAATTAATTTTGTTTTACTGATCAATTTAAAGGGCGATCTCTATTAACCTAACAACCTAACGGGGCGGAGGGACCTCGTTTGTGGGAGCACCCTACAACAAACGGAACTTTAGATCAGTCCCCACCATGAGGTCCAGCGTTTGTGGCCGCTGGGAGAGAAGATCCCTCTGCAAATAGAGCAACACCCGGAGCGAGGCAGGAGATAGGTCACTTTCCGGTATGAAAAATTCCGCCGGGAGTCAACAGTGTCTCCTCCAGCTAAACACCTGCGACTCGTAACTGCAGATTTATATTTCTCTCCTTATCTCTAGTATAAATAAAAAATGTATGGGTATTTTTTCTTAAAACGATTTTTAAATTGACAAGTAAAATAAAAAAATAATTTCTACGCTTTGCTTAAATTTTTACACATAAAAAATTTTTTTTATTTTATTTTGTTTTTAATCAGAAAGGACAGAATTTTGGAATAAATCGTATTAATGCGATAAAAATCGGAAAAATGCATATAAAATACAGAGGGGTAAGTTCCAGAATTTTTATGTTCCTAGTTATTTGGCTCGGAGGCATACAATTTTTCGGCCCTCAAAAGTATGAAGGAAAAATCTTGGATATAGGATTTATTATTTAACCCTTAACGATGCAGTCTCCGAATGTTAAGAAACGTCAGGAAACCCCGATTTTATCCGGGTTTTAAAGGTAAACTATCAAAGTCTACCAAAATACCGTACTACCGACCGTCGACTGTGTTTCGCTTTGGAGTCGTCAGAGAAGCCGTCGATAGGATATGTCACCCAATGTGTCTTTATTTTCCATTTTCATGTGTTGCCGGAGTGTACAGCGGTGTTTTTCATTCACACATAAACCATGATACCGACTTAGGCTAAGACCTGCCGCGCAAGCGCGCCATGCGAAGTATAGAGGTTCCGCGAACATCTTGATTGAAAACATTATAGTAGTCGTCATACATCGCTGTGGGTGACGCGAGAAGCACTGAAATTGTGAATAAGAAGGTGAAGTGATGATGAAACCCATTACATGCGATGCCCCTGGTCTCCTCCTTGGTTTAGGTAATGCTTCTGGGCCTCTATTAATCGATTACGACCGTAAAAATGATGTTTGCGACGGTTGCTCGACTCACCTGACGGGCAGTAACGACGCATGTGAGTGGAGCCGGCATTTATTGTATTCTAGGTGGTGGTACGCTAAAACCTGGCAACGGAATGAACGGAGGACGCCACATTTTCACACCGTTCAATCCAGAGAAATAATGATGAAATTATAATGAATGAGAACTTCTGGTGCACACCACGGCGTCTCTTCAAATGGGCCAGGATGCGCAGGAGGGATAATGCCGTGCACAGCAGTGCACAGTTGACCAAGCGCTGTTCAATGTGGCAACGTCGACCAGGAAAGGCCGAGGACCACAACAGTTTATTGGTTTCAATACATGAAACTGAAACAGGGTCGTACGGTTTTATTTTATTTTTTTAATCAAGAAAATTGGAACCGTAGCCGAGAGGGGGGGGCGAAAACCTCAATTCTATGACGTTAATTTATAGTTTGTCACCAGTAAAACTTACAGTCACCTGCCAGAGCAAGTCTGCCAAGGCCAAAATAAAACAAAAAAAACCTCCCTACACCCATCTTTCCTGCCCAACGACTCGCACACCACGTGTATCTCTCTTGTCCAGAGAGTCTGACTGAAAGTTCCCCCGCGAGTACTAGGAAATTCTCGGTGGTGGGGGACAGGAAGGTGGGGAAGCCAAAGCTGGAGGATAAAACAAATAATTTACTGCCAACTTCGATAACTAACTTTCCAAAAGCTAGCATTGAAAAAATTAAAGGCAATTATGAGATAGATACATCGGAATTTTATAAGCGTGTCCTAAATACAGGGTGAGTTTTTTTCTGACTTGACCAGACTTCCGGAGAGTATAGCGAACACCTAGACGTGTACTTTGATATGGCACACTTGTATTTGAAAATCAAAATTACGACCGCTAGAGAGAAATTAATTTTGCGGATCGAGCGCCTACAGGTCGGCAGCCTATCCAGTAGGCAGCCAAGGAATGGCAATTTTTAGGATTTCTAGTCAAAGATTATTGTTGTTAGTTTTTGTTCGTTGTTTTGTTTAGAGTTTTTATTATCAGATCCAATGAAACAGCACGTAATTGTGATCGGAGTATGACAAACTTTTTTTTTTAATTTGTGACAGTTGACAAATCCAAATTTTTCATCAGCTTGACAATGAACTTATTAACTTCGGCAGGAGCGGCGGAAAGGCTATCACTTTTTGCGCAGGGAATACGCGCCTCGCCGGCCGGCCGGACGCCCTTTAGCCAGCGCTACGTTGTGCCATGCCACTCCTAGGCCAGCCACCAGATGAGTTGCCTACCTGTAGGAGGCGCTCGGTCCGGTAAAATTTATTTCTTTCTGGCGGTCGTAATTTTGATTTCAGACCCTAAGTGTCCCATATCAAGTGCCTCGTCTAGGTGTCCCGCCTTGACGCTCCCGAAGTCTGGTCAGGTCGAAGAAACTTTCGCCCTGTACGTGTTTGACTTCAACACTTTGTGCTTCCTTCGAATTTTCTGTAAATGCTTGCTATAGAGCAGAGTGAAAACTTCCCACAGGTTTGAAACAGAGTTCGATCCAAATCTGCAATCCGTCCTGCGCTCGCTCCAGCCGTATTCGAGATGCCAGGAAAAAAGTTGTCTGATTTGGACGTGATTAAATGGCCCTAGTAATTTTTTATCGTCGAAGCCACACTGCTAGCCTCAGAGTGCTCCAAATGGGCACAGCGGATCTATAATATCCGAGATCCCGGCGGACGCGTAGATACTGACCAGAGAGTGTTGACTTAGTGCTGTGCTTTCGAACGGCCAGAGAAGGTCAGGCCGCCTAATTTTAGGGGCGCCCCAGGAAACCAGGCAAGCAATTTTGGCAGAAAAAGTAAAATGAAACGAGCAGGTATCAGAACCCGTGCAAGCGCCTGACCCATTCGAGGGCCATGAGTATAGCCGACTGCAGCGGCCAGCTTTTGGGCTTCGGCGGGTGGAGGGCGATTTGGGACCTAGAGCTGCCCTAGTAGTCGGACGGAAGGGGACTTGCAGCAGCGTGCTTGACGTGCAGACATTGGCAACACTCCTCCCGGAGGGCGCCTTCTGTCTCTCTCGCACACACGACGAAGGCGCGCCATTTGGAGTGTACCCCTACTGATACTGACGACAGGTGATGCTTTACTATTGCAGCGACCAGCCCCAGCCGAGCCGGGCGGCGCGTCGCGTCGTGGGGGAACTCCGGTGGCTACAATAGTAGAGCATGCCTGCGTCAATATCTACGCGTCCGCCGGGGTCTCCTGGTCTCCAGTGCTATAGACCCCGCTGCGCCGATTTGGAGCACTCGGGCTAGCAGTGCACGCCGAAAATTTGAAGCAGAAATTCATGAGACTTTAATTTCTACAGCACTGTCAATGTACCGGTACTTGGACGATACGGTATTTCCTGAGCGTTGAAAAGCGAATACTAGAAGATAACGGTTTACGGTCGTTGCGGAATACTGAAATATTATGAAATACCGTATGGCATACTAAAAGAGCCAACGGGAATACCGTGTCGTGTTACCGGATCCTGTCTTACATACGGGATCCGGGCCAAATCTTAGCGAATCCTCCAACCCGTCAAATAGTAGAATCCCCTAAAACTTCAACGGATCCAATAAGATTTACCAGATCCCATAATTCTTTTGACATTTCTGGACATGGTCCCCCTTATTTTTCATTCTGTAACTTTGTTTTTATCACCTGTAATAGTCCGCTATTGATTGAAATATGTAAATAGAGACCTGGCAAACAATAGTACGAAACGCCTGGAAACCAGTTCTTTAAATTAATACTTTGCTCGTAGTACCTGAAGTCATGCAACAAAAAAACTAACTTTCCAATTTTTCGGAAAAAAAAGCGGAAAAGTTTCCGCTTCTTTTTCATCATTTTTATTTTTCCGAAAAAAGAAAGAACCCTACTTTAGTTTGTCTGAAGTTAAATTGACCTGCGGGCGGTACATTTTTTTGTGTTAAATTGACTTTGTGCGGCAAAGTTGATTGTGTACGTTTGCTTGTTGTCTCTCTGCACGGTGTCCAGTCTTTTCTTCCCACATTATGTTCTATTTCTTGCTGACATTTTTTCTCTCTGTGCTCTTTACTTTGATTTTCTTCCCATGCTAACGGTGTGTTCCTGTAGGCAATTGATTTTCTGTGGATGGCATGATACGTTCTGATTCTTCTGTATGTTGTGTGCTGCACTGTGCTGTCATGTCTTTGCCAATGCCAATGTGCTACTCTGTGTCTTCTCAATTATGTAAATTAGTGCTGTGTCCATGCTGTCAAGATTTATGCATTGTTGTTCTGGGTTGTGGTTTTTGCCGGTTTATGCTAGTATAGTTTGTGCTCAAATTATCGGTACATGAAGGTTCTAGCTCTTTCCCTTGTTGCTCCATTCTGTTTCCGCCCATGTAGGTCAACAATTTTTTGAGTATTTTTAGAGTATTTTAAAGGCAACCTCTGCACTTTTTTCAATTTACATCTGAGCCAGTGGCAAGTGAGTAGATAACAACGAAGTTTACATGCGTCCCTCTGTGTGTGGCAGCTTTGACGCCTGTGCCTTTATTCTGTAATTTTTGAGCCCGAGCGGAGCGAGGAGCCTCTCTGCATCGACCATTCTACTTTTTTATTTTTTTCTCCCCTCAGCAAGTGTCGTTGTTGCCACATTCTGCATTCAGTTTCATTCCACTACCGCTAGATGGGGCCACAGAAATGGGCGGAGCTATGCTGCGGTTCTACCAACTTTCAAAACTCATAGTTGTTTTAAAAATATTAATTACCGTTGTTCCTCCATTATATTTAACATCTTTTTTTATCATACGATGTAATTGAACCCTTGGTAACTAACTGCAAATTAACAGAATGTAAATCATCTCAGCATGGCTGCTTAGTGTTTTCAAAATGACATATTGGCATCGCACGAGCGGGACGGAGTGGGCGGAGAATCTAACACAATTGTACCAATATACTTTAAAAAAGAATTCCAGTTCAGTTTAAGGAAAGCAGACGCAACCAATCTGCTAGAATCCGCCATTGGGCATGTGATCACATCAAATCCGATTTATTTTAGAGTCGTCCCCTGTTCAATGAGAGACCTATTGTCGCCAACTTAGGATCCATATTCGCATTGGTCTGCGCTCTGGTTGGTGCCTCCCAACGCGACCGTGGCTTGTGAATGGTCCGCCTCGCAAACCCATGCAACAATGTCGGTTTGGTCGCGCGGTCTAATACAGCGGTTCACCGTGCGGCAAGGTCGCCCGGTTCGAATGTCTGAACTTTCCGTTTTCCTTTTTAGTTTTTTTTTTTATAATTTTAAATTTCCAAATTGTGATCAACACACTATTACTCAACACTCATCGTTCAGTTCACGAGGGCGACTCAGTGCTGTAAGCGCTGGAAGTTTTTCTCTGTATTGCTCATTGCATGCATTGAATACCTGAGCACTATTGTTGTACATGTTAAATTTCGAATGGTCACTGCTCATGTTTGTGTCCGCCCCAGTGTTCATATTCTTAGTAATGTGCCTTTTAACTTCTGCTTGTTTGGGAGAAATTTTGTCGTTGCTGTCATCCACACAGTGTGTGTTTCATGTTGCCTGGATGTGATTTTTGTTAATATTACCCATATGATTTGTCTAATATATTTCGTAATCCTGTTGGATTCATGTTCTATCACCTCTGTTTTATTTAAACTATTTTAGTGTGTGGGCATTGTTTACAGACTTTCTTCATTTCGTTAATTTATTATTCAGTATAATTTTCACTCTCTCTTTGAGCACTAACTTAAGTGAAGCATGTACACACATACTGCTGACCATTATGTTATTTCTAACAAGGCATTTTACTTTCTTTCAGTGTACTCTCCGCATATTGCAGAAGATGCGCTTCTTCAAAACTAGGCCGACAGAAAGAGAATCGTTCCACTTGGATCCAATGGAAACCGCAAAGGTTTGTATCCTTCACTCTTTATTCAGCACATTTTCATTAATGGAGTAATGAAGTCCCCATTTTATATCGTCATGTCCTTCTTTGCAGAAATGTTGTATCCTGTCTCAATTCCTCATCAGATCAAAGACATGGGACAGTGATCATGACTCATGCAGCCTTGCCTTCGACTGAAATGACTCAAGTTCTTGTTAATTTGGATCAATTCACTTGTATCTACATCTTCGCCATGGTGAGTCAATTATTTGTTTAAATTTTTCTTTTAAATCCAATTTTCCTTTCTTCCCCTCCTCCTCCTCCCCAACCACTCCAACCACTTTGGTCGCAGTCCATAGTCTGCACCTCATGAAGTTTGATGGTTCAGTAACAGCCATTGTCTGAGTCCGTACGATTCGAAAGCAGGCTATCCACCTCATCATCAAAAAAAGGACTGATGGTTGCACTGCCCTGAAACATGGGACATTTCAAATAACCATAAAAGAAGTCCACTGAATTGTTTGAAGGAGGCAATGCACACAGCATATATTGTCTTCAAAACCAGTATAATGATCTTCAACCATAATTTCCTTTATTACCTTGCAATTTGGAATATAGTCCTTAACTGCCACTCACTCCCACCATGCCATCTGGAACCGATGGACGAGGATTGAATGGAGAAAAAATTTGCATCTGCTCTCCGTGGCTATGCCTTTTCCTACAAGCAAAGCAAAAGAAAAAATATAAACACATAGATATTTACATATATTAATATATATATATATATATATATATATATATAAGTGCATTGTGCATTCATAACTTATTGGTGACTTCCCCTTACCTAAAAGTGTTTTACCGGTCCCGGGAGGACCGAACAGAAGGAGGTCCCTTTCCGGGTCCCTCAGGGCCTTTAAACAGGTCTGGGTTAACAATAGGCCAGACCACCATTTCCTGCAACAAGGACAAATTAACACCACACTTGCACTCACTCTGCTGGAAAATCTACTCTTACACACCTTTAAGTATTTCTTGCAGCACTCAGGCCTGCAATATCATCAAAACCTTTTTCCCCTCCTGGGTAGAAGCATTGGCTAATGATTTTGCGTGCTAGGTCTCATCGACCCCTTCGCTGCACTCATATAACACCCGCTGCAACAGCAGGTCTTGCTTTGACTGTAGGTCCCTTGCAGTCAGTTCGGGCTTTACAAATCAAAAAGCAAGCAGACGTTTGGGTTAGGTGAGCATTTGAAAAAGTGCCCATTCAATAAAAGCAAAGTGACATGTTTGTACTGACCCTTGGCTCCAAGTGAGTTATTGGAAGGAGGCGGGGAAAATGCCCCTCCTTCATTGTCATTCTGATTCTGTGACATGTGACAAAATCACTGTTCATTGATTTGATGCAAGGATGCGAGGACATTGAGCTAGTAATAGTACATTACAAAAATTGTGAGGCAGTAGGCAGGAAAACTAATAAATTGCGTGACCTGTGCCGATAATGAGTCACCCATTGAGAAGCATTTACAGGTCCAAGTAAAGGTTACAATCCCAACATCTACTAACCGATAAGCAGAAAATCTATAATTGATTTACTAATATAATGATTTTGACCTTCATCATCTACTTCTGCTGGATCCTACCCAACTCATAACTCAATATACAACCTTTTTATAAACTAATGAAGTAGCTCAGATTCAATTAATTGATACAAATTATACTCTACATTATGTAAAAAAAGAGTGATGAAAATAATGGTACTAACCAGAGGCCTTTTCTCGAAGTGCTCCTGTTCCCTTCTTCGGTTCTGGCTTTGGCTCTGGTTTCAGTTTCTTTGGCCGGTGTTGCGCTCTGCTGCTTCAACTGCAGCCGTGTCCTGCGCTTTGGGAGTGATTCCCGCAACCTGACGAATGGAATGATAAATAATTTCCATACCCCAAAAGATATGGATATTGTTTTTTACTTCAATAAATGTAAGTTTACATTTATTTTGAAGTAAATTTAGCAAGCAATGCTCACTCTTCTTGAAGACAACCTAATTACTTCCGTCAGTCAGTGTAGGTGGGGATGAGTTGTGAGGGTGAGGGATTCTGCCCGAGGGTGAGGGAGATGTATGTGAGGTGTGGGAGACTTGCTGTGAGGGATGACTTACGCTGTACAGGAGAATACTTTGGCGATGGAGATTTCTTTGGTGAATGTGGAGGTGATGTTTGTTGTAGAGTGCAGGGGTGTTTGATGGGGAGATAGTGATCGTGATTGGTGGTGTATGAGTTGTTGTGGTTGTAGTATGTGTGCTTGCAGCTGTGAGTAAGCAGTTTAGGCAAATGTATAAGGGTTGGTTGTCTCTGTTTGTCCATTCGTTTTACAGGGGCGAGTTGGTGAGGGGGAAATTATGAAAGGGAGTGAATCTGGGAGGGTATGGATAGAATGGTGGCATGGTACGGAAAAGCCAGGCGAGATGTTCGGTGGGAAGTGTGATGCAGTCGGCGACCAGATACACTCCAG
Source organism: Odontothrips loti (assembly GCA_038380765.1). Lineage (NCBI taxonomy): Eukaryota > Metazoa > Arthropoda > Insecta > Thysanoptera > Thripidae > Odontothrips > Odontothrips loti. The sequence continues at coordinate 4,587,573 of CM076243.1, forward strand.
TTGATGTAAATGTAGCCACAGATGTTCCATGGACAATTTTGTCCGTATCCATGGACCAAATGTTGTTACCAGACCAAGGATGATTTCTGCGCGTCTATAGCAGGACAATTTGGACTGTAAAAAAGACCTAAAATTATGCACATAGGTAGCAAAGTTGTCATGGCAATGGACAAATTTGTCTCTCAGTTTTAATTTGTCCAGTGCAAAGAACAACTGGGTAATTAGGTAGAGCTTTTGCTGGAATGAAATGTTTTGCGCTAGTAACATTTTCCATACCTATGGACAAATTTGTCCATAGTACACAAACAATATTGTCCAGTAATATATGGACACTATTCTTACTATTACAAGAACACAATCGTCACTTCATTCCAGTACTGTCAGCTACGATCACCTGCGACGTTCAGCAATTTTTCTCTAGTTCATGAACCCAAAAGTAGCACATCCAGTGCCAATATCATAATTTTGATTGCAAAGAAATAAATTAGAATTATCTACTTTGTAGGCATACCTTTCTGATTTATTAGCTATCCAAATCTGCACCAAATCACATTACCACTCAGAATGGTGCTGTTTAGCAACGAGGAAACCGGTTCATACTGCTTCAATATTTGGACGTTACATGCGTAAACGTGACACTTGATTTCAGGGACTCGGAGGCAATCAGCACGTCGAACACAATTTTAACAGGGTTTATGAAATACTCTACAGTAGATCTGAATTCATCATCATGGAACTATGAACCTGGTAAACGCTGCCATGCTGGACTCCCCAGTCGCCAAGGTAGTGAACGTTATTTCGGTGACGTCCTTAATGATGTTTTATGAAACGACAGTCAAGGACGATCCAATGTGTAACTTCCGTGGACTAACACTGAGTGGTCATCGGTAATCTCGGAAGGACGAGCAATGTCTGCTCGGCTTCCGTGGACTAACAGAGGCTGGTCCTCCGGTAATGTCAGGAAGGACGATCCAATGTGTAACTTTCGTGGACCACACACTATTAATCCTCGGTAATCTCGGAAGGGTGATCCAGTATGTAATGACTTCCGTGGACCACACACTATTAATTCTCGGTAATCTCAGGAAGGACCACACACTGATTAGTTCTCAATGCATCTCGGAAGGACGAACAATGTATAACTTCTGTCGACTATCACACAAGAGGTTTGTGACGGTGGACTCCACCACGTTTAGCGCTACAATAACGCCTAAAACAACGCTTCAAAAAGTATTCTGGCTACGTCCAATGGGGCGCGACCCTCCACTGGAGGTGCAGCCTACAGCCTACAAGGCGCCTGCCATGCAACGGCTGAGGCTATTACCCGCTCACCATTTGGCTCGCCACGCAAGTATCGTTGGTCGCCGCTTGTTGCAACCATTTCCTGTTCAATGTTGTGTATTATCTCCGTTCTATTAGTCACATTCAGCGCGTACTACGTCTACGATTGGGTATTGTTGGCTCGTTTTTTAAGATCGACAACTTCAATACAAGGTGCGTTCTCTAAAATAGTTTGTATGTCCTTTCGATATACCGAAACCATAACCTAAGAATGTTGTGTACCTTTGGGGTAATGATGTCCACAGTGACTATGATGCCCTCACTTCTAATTTTCTATCTATTTCTCTTGCAACAAAACTAATATAGTAGTTGCACCTAATAATAATTGTATTTTATAACTGATTCAGGCAAAATATGGAAGACAAACGTTTCTACATTGTCTCCTTCGACTTAAAGAGTGGCGACACAGCTATGGTGGAGGCTTGTGAAGGAAATGAGAGCGCTCTGATTTTTTCTGGGCCAAGGCTGAAGGATCCGATGAGCCAGAGGCTTGGGTTGCGTTGGGCTGTGGCGGTACGTTATTTCAAGTGATATATTGAGGTTTACACTTGCCATCCACACCCGATCGGCAAATTGTTAGCAGCACCATTTTAAGAGATACCATCTAACCCCACCTGTTACCGTTTTCAACTCCTAGTGTTAACATGGGGACCGTAATCGGCTCACGATTGTACTAGCCCCGCTTCAACCCCGTGCGCAGGAAAACGCTGCACAGGTGGTTTCCACCTCTGGGTTGAAGCGTCGCTTTAATGGTATGCGCCGGATCACCGTACCAGTGGTCACGGCGGACCACATGGTAACGGTCCATAGATGGCACGCATCGATGCTGCCTGCACCTCGAGCACTGCCGCATAACCAAACAACTGTGCCACACCTCCATCCATCGCTCACCTGATGCTGCGCTCGTATGGCATTGTCCGCGACAAGTCGAACTGCCCGTTAGTGGCTCGGCCCATCCTGGCGCAAGTTCCTCACGGCGCCCATTTGGTATTCATGCTCTTTTTCATCCTGCGATTCAATGCCTGAATCTGGCTTCCCCTTACCCGCAGATTTCGGCTGTTTGCCAGTCCGTGGTTATAAGCCAGTACAACTCATTGATTTCAGATTGCGTCGATACCCCATACACTGTCAGGGCGAAAACCGTGTGCCTGTCTGTCATTACCCCGCCGATGTCTGTACTGATAGTCCGCAAGCTGACGTCACTGCAACTCATTGCTTTCCTAAAAAAGGAATATAGGAACAGCAAAATACACATCTAGGGTACTTGCAGAACAAACGGAAAGCTAAGTCGGATTATACAGTAACAATTTTAAACAGGTGTGCGCAAACTGCTAAAAATAGAAAATGAACAAGAGCAGATAACTGCAGTAAACAAATACTATAAATTGCACAACTGCAAAATCTCACTTGAATACAAAAAGTTGAAAGACCCAGGTAATATCATTCGGAAGCCTCATGCTGTGTTTAATACACAATTTAGTAATGAATACCAAACAAATACTGCTGCAGGTACACATTCACAATTACACATTTACAATACTTCAATAAATATCAAATTGTCATTACACTACATTAAAAATGATAGCAAGAGCTAACATCAAAATACTCAATCAACAGAGGTGGGCAATTGAAACCACAGAATGAGACACTGTCTAAAATCAAGAGGACGTACAGGAAGAGCAGCAATTACGAAGTTCTTATATTAAATCAAATTTAAATAGAAATGGGCAAATGGCAAATTCATGAAAAAGCTTAAGGCTCGTGCAATGTTATATCATAAAGAATACAAAAATTACAGTAAAAAATGGAATATAGAAACAGCAAAATTTACATCTAGGATACTTGCAGAACAAACGGAAAGCTAAGTCGGATTATAAAGTAACAATTTTAAACAGGTATGCGCAGCAACATCAGACTGAAGATCCAATATCATTGTGAATTTATGATTAAAACGTCAATAATGGAAAAATGGAAACTCTTGCAACAAGTGCAAATGTTAAAAAAAATACCAGAAATAGCAAAACAAATTAAAAAGCAATGGAAAAATGGTAACTGGAGCTACAAGTGAAGTAAATAAAAAGGAAATGATAACTAAAATTTACCAAAAAAAAATATCACAAATGCAGAGTTCAACAAGGCAGCACAGAGGACAGTCACATTGCCCCATCAAGGCTATCATCCAGCTCATTAAAACTCAAATTCTTCAATGCTGCGGGGTCTGGCCTCTCACTACTTTACTTGTAGCCACTTTTCTGTCCCTCTTGGGCTGTCCGGCACTTGCCCTGACCTTCTCTTCGTGCCTCTGCGCTGCTCTGTTAAACACAACATTGCGTGCCTGCTCCAGTTCCCTGATGGTGTGATTCTTTTCACACAGCACCCTGTTGCATTTCAGTGCTGCTAAATAAACTAGCATTAAACAAGGGAAATCGTTCAGCCTGGAGTTTGTTTGTTGCTGGCAAGTCTGTATCCGGGTCCATTTCAGGAATTCCCAGCTCTTTCTCCCTGTCTGTGAATGCCGAACCCGTGGCATTCATCCGGCGCTGCTGCACTGGGGACAGCAGAAGATCACACACCTTCTCGCACAGGAGGGTTAATGTGGGTGACCCGTATGTACCCACAGCAAATCCGACAGCCTTCCGCTTATCCTCGTCAACCAGCGCCTCCTCCAGCCGCAGGACATTGCCGGAGTCGTTGACTGGCAACCTGACGCGCAACAACTTCGATAGCTCTTCCTGTGCCGTCTTCTCTGACCCAGCCACTGTCCTCACCTGGCCAACCATTCCAGCCACTGCCTGCGCCTGTTTGGCCAGTGTCTCATTCAGTCGCTCATAATCTCCCCCATTCCACCTGCATCTCCCCTTTTGACCTGCCTTCCATGCTGGAAAGAAAGAAAGGAAAATAAGTACCATGCATAGATTTTAAAAACCAATAACATTTTATCAGCACTATGTGCAACAAATGCATAGTAAATTACCATTCATGATCTCGTCCAGTCGCTGCATCACCTCGTCATGCTTCGGCTGCATTCGCTGCATCACCTCTGTGGCCACCTGGTCCACGAGCGAGTGGTGGAACTCATCAACTAACGGAGGCGACGTCGTCCGCGGGCTGGGCAGGGGAACCACGTCCTCGGCATCGGTCTCCTGCACAACCTACAACACACAAACATCATATTCCTGTGCGATATTGCAGCTCAAATGGCCCGCGTAGACGGCGCCTGCTGGTTAGGCAACGTCCGTGTCTTCATGCACACATGTCGTGCGGGCCGGCCTACCCCACTCATACCACAGGCGTTCAGCACATACCCGCGGTTGTGGCGATCCCCCTTCCACGACAGATTCCTCCGAAGACGTCGCTTTCTGCTCGATGGCCTCCTCGCCTGCCTCTCAGCCTCGTTCAACACGACTATATGGCGAAAGAGATACACATCAGTGATGAAGTAAGACTGTGTACCCTATAGTTCCACGCAGTTCCAATACACTTACCACACTCCTTGGACAGCATTTTCGCAATGTACTGGTGCCAGCCCGTCTTCTCGCTCTCATCCTTTGGCTTGACTGGATTCGCGGCCGTCCGCGCCAGGTCCTTAGCGGTCCTCTGTCCAGTGGCCTTGGGCAGCCACACTTGGTACGTTGCCTTGTAGGTGGGTTTAGGGTTATTGGGGTCGACAGTAATTATGACCGACCCCTTCAATCTCACACTCCACCCAGTTCCAGGGCACCTCCATGACACCCCCATCCTCCTCCAGGAACTCCACAACCACGAACTTTGACCTGTAGACACACAACCATCTTTGTTAGCAATCCTACAGGCCGCGGCGGAGGTCGCCGGCGGCCATTTTCCTGTTAAAATATCACTATAGGCGCTCGCAGTGGACTCTCCCTCCACCTCTACCTCACCAGCCCCCCAAGCCAGATCGGCTACCTCACCCCCCCGCGAGGGGTATGTACAAAATATGAGTACAATCTTAACATAAGTATCAAAATAAATTGACGCGTGTCGGGCCGAAATGTGAAAAAGTACGTAGCACATCCACAACGCAATGTGAGACGAAAATAACTAAGTGTAATTCTCTAAAAGTAGGGTTATGGGACGGACAAGACGTCTGCTTCTAGCCTCGCGCAGGGTGCGCGACAATTGACGTAGTCTCCACGCCAGCTCCAGCATTCAAAATCCCAGTGGCGCGAGGTAGACATACCCCTCGCGGGGGGGTGAGGCACTCGATGCGGCAGGGTGGGGTAGGTGGTGGGGAGAGTCCACTGCGAGCGCCTATTAATTAAAATAATACAACACTCACACCCAGACACCCACGCACGTACACACACACACACACACACACACACACACACACAGCTACATTAAATCTTCTCTTCTCCCATCTCATGCCGCATTTCCACCATCACCTTCTTCGTACGCCGTGGCGGAGGTCGCCGGCGGCCATTTTCCTGTTAAAAATATCACTACTAATTAAAATAATACAACACTCACACCCAGACACCCACGCCCATACACACACACACACACACACACACAGATACATTAAATCTTCTCTTCTCCCATCTCATGCAGCATTTCCACTATCACCTTCTTCGTACCAGCAGGGAAAACACATGCTTTCTTCTTAAGCATGTTCAATCTTACAACAGTCAGATTACTGCTCAGGGGACCTGCATACGAAACTCCCACCCTGCTGGAACGCATAGGATAAGTGAAAACATCACCACCTGGTGCGTACTTGTGACCTGCCACAAATACATCCTCTCCACCACAGTCCACAACGCTCTTGATACATAATGTTGAACCATCACTCAGCAGGGCATTACGATCAAAGGCATTCACGGCGCTGAATTTGTGGCCGCCAACAACAACATACTTGTGGCACACGCCATCCATCCCAAGATTATCACCCCTTTCATCACTGGCCCGAGCTGCACATGAGGTTGGGGTTCTGGAGGAGGCAAGTTGTCACGTACCCTCATTGCATAGTGCAACTGCGACAGTGGCAGCCTGGCCCCCTTCACCATGGACCGCACCTTACGCTGATAATTTTCAAATGGCCATGCTCCATACGATTCCAGTGGTCCGTACCGCAACACATCATCAACCACATGAAGTAGGCTGTGCACTGTGAACACCTTCCATCCCAAACCAAACAAAACCTGCCCCGCCTTCACAAACTGAACCAAAAACCCCTTGGCCAGTGCGATGTCTTCTGGTCTCTCCCTGACACCCTCTGCAGACAGCAGCCGTATAGCACAATGGAGGAGGAGGAAATGGTTATAATACTTTTTAGACAAGTACGGTTTCAAGAGGGGTGCCACATATGCCGCGAACGCTCTTGCTTCTATAGCCTTCCAAAGGTCTGCATCAGACATGATGCCCATCCTCCGCTGAAACTCGGAAGGCCACAGCTTACTCAGCACCTGGATCAACTTGTCAATGGCAAGTACCTTCTCAGCCGACAATTGGTCTGGCTGTTTCCTCTTTCGCCCCTTATTGCCGTTTTCATTCAGAGGCGTCTCCCACCGCGTGTTGCCGTTTTCAGCTGTTACTTCCACATACTCCTTCCTGCCTGCTCTCCACTTACGGGGCATCGACCTGACCACTCTCAAATACACCACATGCATGGGATCCACAGGGAAATCCAACACCATGTCCAGCCTAGGTATAATGTTGACAAGTGGTGTGACATCGTTGTGATGGGCAGGGCTGCTCTGGTTCCGGAACTGGGCATCTGTTCTTGCTGGGGAAGTTACATTCAAGAAGCAGGTAGCACCGTCCACCTTCTTCCCATGAACTCTGCACCTGGGGCAGCCGTGGAATCCGCCATGGCCCTGGGTACACTTCATGTGAGCCAGAGCTACAGTGTCGCACACAATACCGCTCAACACCACAGAGAAGCATGAACCATTGACACTAATGCCCGTATCAAGAATGTTGTTTAGCTCTGTGATGAATCTCTGCAAGTAAGGTTGCAACTGCGGTTTCTCCTTCCCATAATAGCAACCACACATAAACACACTGTCGCAGATACCACTCAGTTCACGGACATTAGCCAAAATTGGCCAGAAAGAAGATTTCCCTGAGTTATAAGGGGAGGCTCCGTCAAAGTTCAGCATAAGTGACACCTTGCCCTGCAGATTCCTGAAAACATTTGGGCGCACCAGGGCCACACCCTCCAACAGACACACCAACCTCTTCTCCAGGCCAAAATGAATGTACTTTCCTTTCCCAACAGGATGCACCACTGCCCTCTCAATTTTGTGCTGCCCCCAAAGTGTGCGAGCATCTTTGGGCAAGGCGTCGTACGGCCCCAACGCAGCCAACAGCCTGTTAACTGCGTCACGGCTGATGCACTCTCGCAGGCTCCACTGTCGAACTGCTTCACGCATGCTCTGCCTGGCTACTGGAATAAAGTTATTGTAAAAACCCTCCACCACTGGTGCGTGCAAATGCTGCGGAAAACTCTGTCCTTCAAGCAGGCTCTGCTGCGTGACGTCCTCTTCTGGTCCTTGGAACTCCATACTGCTGCCACCTGTTGGAGAGCTATCACCACAGTCCTGCACCACAGCCACTCCTTTCTTGGCTGCGTGTGTCACAGCTACTGGCACCCAAAGTGGTGGAGAAGGTATTCGCTGCATGGGTTCGTGTATGGGTTCATCCAGGCCACATATGATTGTTGATAGACGAGCTTCACGAAGTTCACGCCTGCGTCGCCGATAACGGGCCTCTTTGGTCCTTCAGAGCAAAGGTACAAAGTCAAACAGCATACAATCAGAAGAGCGGTACCACAAGTTACACACCAGTAGGACAAAAAGAAATAAGAAAAAATTAACACATTAAGTCTCCGGCCATGTGCAGTCTGCACTTACCGTTGCACGTGCGGATTGGTATGTTGCGAGAGGGCGTCACCAGCGGTGCCCCACCGTTCTGCCGCGCACGCTGATGCACGCCCGACTTCCCCTTCCCAGGGAGAGTCGTTGCCACAGAGTGCAATGGCTGACTCCGCAGCTGCTCCATCGGTCGCCTTCCAGTTCCCAGCAACTTGGTGGGCCTGCAAATCACCACAGTGTGTTAATGTCGAGCATACAGGAGAGATGCGGTTCCAGGGGCCCCAGCGCGCTTATGCCGCCGACAGTACGCTTCCCGTGTCCGTGTCCGTGCCGGGGCAGGGGCAGGGGCGGTCAGGGGCGCACCACACACAGCAGCCCGCAGCAGCCACGGCCTGGGCCCTGGGAACCGGTGCACACGCACGCACGCACCCCCCCCCCCCCCCACACACACACACCAGTGCTCATGCCGCGGCAGGGACGGGCCACTGCATCTGCACACACACACACAGGGCAGGGCAGGGCGCATCACCCACCCCTCTCACCCCGTAATGACGCACCCGCCGGGCCCGCGCCAGGTGCGCCCCCTGGGCTTATGCAGCCGAAACTCCACCCAGGCGTGCGAGCTGCCACCCCCAATTCGCAGGCGCTCTCTTTAAGAACAGTATGGACAGGGGCAGGGGCGGTCAGGGCGCCCACACAGCAGCCACGTCCTGGGCCCTGGGAACCGGTGCACACGCACGCACGCACGCGGCCCCCCCCCCCCCCCCCACAGACACACACCAGTGCTCATGCCGCGGCAGGGACGGGCCACTGCATCTGCACACACACACACACACACACACACACACACAACCGCGCGCGCGCGGGTACCCGTGCTCGTGGCGCGGCAGGGACGGGCCACTGCATCTGCACACACACACACACACACACACACACACACACACACACATACACACACACACACCCGCGCGCGGGTACCCGTGCTCGTGGCGCGGCAGGGACGGGCCACTGCATCTGCACACACACACACAAACACACACACACACACATACACACACACACCCGCGCGCGGGTACCCGTGCTCGTGCCGCGGCAGGGACGGGCCACTGCATCTGCACACACACACACACACACACACACACACACACACACACACACACCGCGCGCGCGGGTACCCGTGCTAGTGCCGCGGCAGGGACGGGCAGGGCGCATCACCCACCCCTCTCACCCCGTAATGACGCACCCGCCGGGCCCGCGCCAGGTGCGCCCCCTGGGCTTATGCAGCCGAAACTCCACCCAGGCGTGCGAGCTGCCTACCCCCAATTCGCAGGCGCTCTCTTTAAGAACAGTATGGACACTGTGGCAGCGCGACCGCAGCCACGTCCTGGGCCCTGGGAAGGCAATGCATGCACCCCCCCCCCCCCCACACAGACACACACCAGTGCTCACGGGCACCTGTTCACAGTGGCGCACACACGCCGACACACACACACACACACACACACAATCACACACACACACAAACACAGTGTACTCACATTCCGCCACCAAGCAGGCTCGTGGTCTTCCTCTTCCTAGAATCGCTGTTGCTGCTGCCAGCTGCAGCCACAGGTGATTCTGACGTCGAACTCATTGCTGCAAAACTTGATTGCCGAGAAGGGGAATGGCTTTGAACAACCGGGTACCTGAACACAACACGACACAAAGAGAAAGCGCTAAGGGGGGTGAACGTTGTCAAGACAAGTGCTCTCCTCCGCCTCCTTGCACAAAGTGAGACGCGAGTGTGGGGCTGAGGACCTGCTGCCGCCGGCAGCCTCCCCCTCCCACCAGCTGCACCAACCCCCACCCCTCTATCCACTTCTTTCCCGCCGGCCGCCCCACGGCAGCGGAGCGCTCTGGGCAGGGGGTAGCGGCCGGGCACCAGCGCCACCTACTCCCCCTACTTCCGCCAGGACAGTCCTTTGCAGCCCTGTGCAAGTCTCAACTTGTCCGCGGAGAACCTACCCCTCCCCCCCCCCCTCCCCCCATCGCCCGGTCCCAGGTCCGGTCGCCAGCCCGGGCCCGTAAGGATGCAACGTTGCCGTGCCCCTGCTAACCGGAGGGGCACGGCGGCTTTGCTACCCATGGCCCATGGCCCCTGCCACTTTCGGAACTCTGTCAATCTAGAGGAAGTTGGGGGCCTTCGCCTGAGCGGTCCCCCGCCGCCCCGCGTCGCGCCGCGCCCCCAGGCCATCAGGCTATGCCGTCACGCCTCCACACTACCGCGAGCAGAAGCAGCTATGCCGTCACGCCTCCACACTACCGCGAGCAGAAGCAGCTCTCCCTCTCTACCTCTCTCTCTCTGAAGTCATAGGCTTTGGCATAGGTGTCATAGCCTTTACCACCCCCCGCCGACCCCCCCCCCCCCCCCCCCGCTCTAGCGGGTGAACGGTTGCAGCTAGAATCGCCGTTCTTGGTCCCAGACGTTCCTCACACTCTCCCGCATGTCCCCTTCACTGATCACTTTGATGCCCGACTGGTATTTCATGCCAAAAACGCGTCCGAAAGAATTCCGGCAAACTGCCAAAAGTTAAAATTTGATTCTTTACATCGCTGCTCGTAAATGAGGCCCGATCGTCTTTTTTCACTCGAAGCAAACCTTGTGCAGCGATTCTGCAGCTCCATGACGGTACTCTCGCTTTTTCGATCAGACCTACGGTGACCGAGGTACTCGGTTTGAACCCGAGCGCTGCAGCTCTCCGCGTTGCTCCGCGGCACAGGCTCCACTGGTCCCCCCACCACCGCCGTGCCGAGGCAGCGTCCGGGGAGAGCGGTCTCCTCGCTCCCGCAGGCCGGGCGGCTGTGAGTGCGACAAGGACCCGCTGCTCGCTGCTCTCGCACGCGGCCGGCCTGGCCGAACCGGGCCGAACAGATGCCTAGGGAAGCTCATGCAGGGCGAAGGGAAATCTCTAAAGTCGAACGTTAGAATTTGCGGGAACGGGTTTAACCTTGTGCGCCCCTGTTCAAAACCCATTGCAGAATCATATTCCGGTCAGTCCCTTTTAGGAACACAGCTCAGCTCTGCTGCAGCAGCTAAAAACCTCTTCCGTTCATCTTCCAGGTTTTTGCATCTCTTTTCTTAGAAGGATCCAGACAAGATACGAAAAGCTGCGGGCTGGAAAGTCACCACAGCCTAGATGAAATCATAACGGCCTGGCCAAACCTCTTTTGCAGGAGGTTGCGCGTGTGTTTTTCATTGTAAACCTCGGCGCTTTCCGAAAATTGTCTGTTTATTCATCAGGTCGTCTAGTGCATGCTGGACGCCTCCGTCAGTTTCAAAACAAACAGAGCCTCTTAAATGCTTTTGATTTCTCGCAGTCGAAAGCGTTCGCACTCGGGTTTTGTGATTGCGAACCGACCAGAAAGCTTGCAAGATGGCTCTTTTGGTACCGAACTTCAGCCGCGATCAAATCGGACACCGCACCACCGAGTCTTCCCCGCCCCCTGCGTAGGCCCTAGTCCCCCCCCCCCTGCTTGTACCTTCCTGGTACTTACTCCCCCTCGGCCTTCCCGAAAACCTCTACCACGAAAAGCCTGCGCTTGGTCTGGCTTCGCTCCCCCCCCCCCCTTCCGGAGCCCGGCATGCTCCGCTTCGCCACCCCAGCCAGCCCCCCCCCCCCCCCCGCCCCCGCGGGCCCCGCGCCCCTCGGCTCCGGCCGCCAGCCCCAGCCGTGCTGTGTTCATGGGCGGCCACGGCGGGAAAACACACCCCGCGCGCCCGGCCGGGACCATATGCTGATGTCGCACAGACATCCCGCCAGCCCGCGCCTGCGACAGAGCCCAGCAGGCCACGGCAGCTCCGCTTCCCCCCCCCCCCCCCCCCGCGGCCCCCGCGCCCCTCGGCTCTGGCCGCCAGCCCCGGGCACGGCCTAGGTGCAGCGTTGCGACGGGAGGAATGCGACAACGTTGCCGTGCTCGCCGCAACCCCAGCCCGCGGCTGCCCCGGCAGCCCCCCGCCAGGACGGCACGTAGCATAGAGTCGGGCAGGGCCGTACCCAGACTTTGGTGCAGCAGCCCCAGTGGCGGCCTCATGCCCTCTTTCCCGGCCAGCTCTGCGCCGGGTGTGGTGGAGAAGTATGAGAAATCGAGCATTTGCCGCGTGGGCCAGCTACTGGCCCTGGCGCTTCCCCCCCCCCCCCCCTCCCCCTTCCTCAAAACCGGGGACATGTGCGCTATTTTTTCTGTCGCCGGGAGAGAATGTGTAGGCGACGGGTCCTTGGCTGCCTCGGACAAGGACAAGGATGGCAAGACGTGGAGGCGGCCGGAGTATGCTGAACCGACAACGTTGCACTGCCAGGGGAACCAGGGTCCGTGCGCGACCGCACGGCAGTCCCTGCATTCCTGTCCTGGGGTTCGGGGTTCGGGAGGTGGCAACGTTGCGTGGATGCCAGGGCCACATGCCGCCCTCGCCTCGGGGCGGCTAGTGCAGGCCACGGCCAGCCCTGCCCGCTGCTGAGCCGACAGCGCTGCAGCCTCCCCGGTGGGACGCCGCACTGACCCCGCACTCCCACCTCGCAAATCACCATATCACTACTCGACACACACTGCACCTCATTGCACTACCCTGCACTAGGCCTCTGTGGCTGCTCACCCCGGACACTCACCATGGCCCCGAGCCGCGGGTTCAAATACCAGCTACTTGGTGTGCACGCTCGGACCCCGGCGCGGCAGCGGGCGGCGGCCACACACACACGGGGACGCAGACCTCTTGCAGCCCCCGCCCTAATCTGCCAACCTTGCTGTGACGCGCAAGGCGGCTGTAAATGTGTGCTTCGATTCCCAGTAGGCGAACACGTCCCCATTACTTAGTACGGCGAATCACGAAGGTACGGGAGAATGCCTTAAGCCCCCCCCCCACCTTTTTGTCTTCCTTACAACATGCACACACGGGCACACACACACAGAGAAAAAATAATACTCACTCAGCAGTACGGACCCATCTGTAGACCGGCACCAGAGTCCTATGATAACAAATCAGAGACACATATACTATCGTGCGACGTGTGCTGATTAGAAATTTTAAACGTCACTTACATGAAATCTTGATTCATTTTCGTTCCGTGTCTTCCAAGACGTGCTTCTGCGTCAACGGTCGGTTAGCGATTGAGGTCGTCTGCGTAGCCTGGACCTGAACTGCCTCTCGGCTCGGGCTGCCACCCACGCACCTGGCGGGATGGGAGGGAGGGGATGGCTATGCCGCCGGGGTTGTTGAACCCGGGACCCCCGGTGCGTGCGCAACAGCAAGAGCCTCCCTGCAGGCATGGGGCCTGACTGTCCAGCGTGAAAGGTGCGAGGAGCGACAGAGACAATTGCCAATGAAGCAGGACAGGCCAGGCCGATGCGCCGTGCTGTTCTCAGGGCAGACTTCACCCTTCCGTTTTGAGCTTCCCGGAGTACTCTATTGGCGCCGCGAGCAGACGACGACGATAACTCGTGTTTCAATATGTCTCATTCGTGTCACATCAACGGGACCGCGATAGCGATCGCGCCGCTCCATTCCATCTGTGTGCGGCCCAGCGGGCCCAGCCGGGCCCAGCCCAGCCCGAGTTTTATGGTCCCTCGGCCTCGGCTGCGGGGCAACACGCCGCACAGCGCGGTGGCCGCCCCGCTCGCCACCATGACCCCCACCAGGAGGTTCAGTGCGTGCAGCACGGCGCCTGCGCGGTCGTGTTTGGCCGCCTCGGCCTGGTGGAACAGCAGGGCCTCCGTGAGGAAGGCGAGCGCGAGCGCGGCGCCATGCGTAGGCCGCGGCCCACGGCCCGCGGACACAAGCGCGCCAGCATGCGCAGTCACTCCGAGGCCAGGGTAGCCGGCGCCTTCTCTCCTGTGTATTCCTAACAGGAACAGGACGCGTCCATCCTACAGAATTTCCGAGTCGGCGTTAAGGCCATCCGACCGAAAAAAAAACTTTTTTCGATAAATCGATAGAGGACCGCGAGTTGAGTCATTGTCCAAAACCGCACCACCGTGCGTCGTTTAGTTTAGGCGCTAGAGCGCTGCAAAGTTGCAAATTTCTCAATTATTTTCGATCTCCGTGCATACACGCCGCGAAAACCAGACGTCGCAGCAAGACGGGACTTTGCAGGGTGTTAGAAAATTGTCCATACTAGCGTATGACGGGTTTCAATCGGCCCTTGAAATTCCAGGAGGATCCTGGAACGCCTTGAACAATGCCTTGCGAAACACGCGTTTTTTGGTGTCAAGGAGTACCTTCTTTGGGATGAAATTTATGTCATGCGCTAGATTGAACCGTCCTCTACCACAACACGACTTTAGGTGCGGTCTTTCAGCCGCACTAGCTCACTTCCCGCTCGGCCAGCTGGGGTCCGCTGGAAGTCCTTTTGTCCCATCCCAGATCTCATGTGCTGCGTGAATGACAGGGTCGCTCATAATTTATGGCCTTTTTCGACGTGCAAATTTAACCAGATATCGCATATATATTGCACTCTATCCTGTTCGGTGCTTAAATCCCGCATAGTGTCTACACTGAAAAGTCTGTAAAGCCACTAGAGCCGAGGTAAGGGGGATTATTGATTTTACTGGATATTATATTTTGAGTCAGAGTTGACACGCCCAAAACAGGAAAAGGAGGCCCCGGATTCCCGGAAGACTGCGGCAGCAGGACCTGAGGCATCGGCGAGGACCATGCCATGGCAGCGTTGCCACACTACATACAGTACATAACCGGCATTCTCCCCCCAAAACGAGATGCAGCCCAGCCTGACCCGCCCAGCGCGGCAAACGACCGCCCGCCCGGGTGATGCCGCGAGCCTGACGCACACGCTCTGGGCCTGGCTAGGCCCGGCCAGTTGACCACCTCTTCTGTTCCCCGCCCGGCCGCAGCTCGGCCCGGCCGATCGCTGGCGGCCGCGAGCAGGACGACGACGATAACTCGCGTTTAACATGTCTCATTCGTGTCATCAACGGGACCGCGATAGCGATCGCCGCTCCACCTACCCTCCGTGTGCGGGGGGGCCCAGCGTCTTGCCGGCCCAGCCCAGCCTGACCTGCGGGGAGGGAGGCGAGGAGGGCGAGGGCGGGTGAGGCAGCCCGGAGGCGCTCGCTGCGCTGGGGCGGCCAGGCCGCGATCGGCAGGCGCCTTCCGCCAGCTCTGCTGGCGCTGCTCTGCTTCGCCGCTCCGCACGGCCTCCATGCTGAATCCTCCCTACCATTTCTGACTCGGTGCTACGCATGCGCTCGGAATACGCGGCTGGTGCACGGCACGGCCTGCAGGTACTGCTCTGAGCGTGGGTGCGTGCGCGCGCGCGCGCGTGTGCGTGTGTGGGTGCGTGGCGGAAGAGGCGCGGAATTTGCAGCGGGGGGCGCGCAAGGTGATGAAATTCAGCGGCGGATGTATCGAGGGGGCGACACCTGTAAGTGTGCGCGCGGCACTTGGGAAGAATTGAGTGGTCCTTACTTTCGCGCCGATAGGAATCGCCGTTGAACGGTCGCTGCTCCAAGGGGGTACGTCTTGGTAACACTGCCGGGCCGCGGAGCAACCCCTGCTACGGTACGACCCGGAAGCTGCCGCCGCCGACGCGCCGCCGAAGCTGGTGCGCTGCAATCGCAGGCAGGAGTGGTGGCAGGATACGGCGCATTGGGCAAGGTACGCCCCGCACGCCACCAGCGACCCCACCAGATAGCCCAGCGCGTGCAGCACGGCGCTCGCGCGGTCGTGAGGAAGGCTAGCGAGAGCGCGATCGCGGTGCCCGCGTGGCCGCCCCCGGGCAGCGCAGCGCGTCCACGGCCTCGACGAGGGTGTGTGTGTTTCTGTGTGTGTGTGTGTGTGCGCGTGTGATCTAGCCGCCTTCGTGCTCGTTCTCGCCGCCTAATCGCTGCCTGCCTCCTCCGTCCCCGCCCCTCCTCCCTCCCGCCCTCCCTCCCACGAGGGACCCGCCACGGCGCACAGCAGCTGTACTCTTGCCGACGGCCGGGGTGCACTGCCCTACTCAGGCCCTGTGTGTGTGTGTGTGTGTGTGTGTGTGTGTGTGTGTGCTGCGTGCCGGCGGAAAGTCCGGCGGCAGCCATCAGGTCCGTGGCTAGCTCGTCACTTCGTCACTTCGTTCTGCTCTCTATGTGCGACAAGATTGTGTACTAGTTGTTCCGTCCAGCCCAGTCTGCCGCCGACAACCATTTCTTTTCTTTCATTTAAAGGTGGGCATTGCGGTGACGCGGTGACTTATGGATCGCACAAATATAATAGAAAATCCCGGGGAGGGGGGGTTGCAGAGCACGGAGGGAGGCGCCCCGATAATTGACAGCTCATAGCTCCCACCAGGGCCGCAGCCAGACTTAGGGTTCAGCGTTTGTTGTGCGGGTTGCCTACCCCGGTCGTCGCTGATTTTTTGGGGGGAATTAGCCCCTCTCCGGTGGATCCTTCCAAATTGTCACTTCCATGTGGAAAGTTCTGATTTTTACAACCTCTGTTACAGACATGCTGCCCCCTGAAGTTTCATGTTTAGTATGTTTCGTGGAAGAACCAGGTCGTTTCGAGGTGTTTGGTTCGGATAGTATTTTCACGCAACCTGTTCCACTGCCACCAAAGTTTCACCCTACCTATGACCCTGACTGGCTACATGAAATATTCTACGTAATTGATGGATTAAAGATGAAGCCTATTAAAATTCTTGAAATTGAAGGTAATTTGATTAATGGGGAACAATGACGTGATGTGATTTACAACGCTTTCCAATTTTCCCGCATATTCTAATTTGTTCAATTATTTTCTTTCCAGACAAGACCGACACAGATGGATTACTGTTGAGCCTAGAGAAGCGTAAAGCACAGTGGGCATGGAACAACCATGATTAAATAATATGTTAAATTATAGACTGTAAATTGTATTCATGTAAACCAATTTTTATGTAGCATCTAAGTATTGTATTTATTTGTACCGTAACAGATTCTTGTTGTAAATTAAGTCTTGTGAATATCACTTCAACTGCACTAATTCATGATTTCACCTATCTATAACTGTTTAATATTGATTTGGCAGACCCTTAGAGTTTCAAAAGTTTCTGATTAGAGGAAATAATTGTTTTTAAGTTCTTACTTAGCAAAATATTTCTGCTGAGGATTGACCCAATCTTTAGTTACATAAATTGGCCAATGAGAGCCATTGTTTGTTCCAAAATAGCAGTTCTTAAAAATCAAAAGCCTGTAGCTATGGTTGCTTTCCTTAATTAGCAGACGGAGTTGGTGGCCGAAATCAAATCTGGGCGCCAAGGCCCAACGAGCACCATGCCGACGCGTCACTCACTAGCAGAAGAAAAACTAAAGCCTCGCCGGGGGAGGCTGTGACGCACCTGAGTTAGATTTGGACCCGCCGCGATCAAGGTTCGTCTCTCGCTCTCTCTCTCGCACCCTGAGGCAACGTGGGGTCATCAGAGCGGCGGACAGGAAAGCAATTGACTTCCACTCCACGTTCGGCAATGCTGGTAACGTAGCCACCACGCTCCGCACGCAGTTACCGCCACCACGCTCCACACGCAGTTACGGCCACCACGCTCCACACGTAGTTACCGCCACCATGCCCCCACACGCTTCCACCGCACAATGGAGACAGGACGTAAGCGGTTTTCACTGTCAGCTGAGCCCAGCCAGGTTCAGGGAAGTTGGTTCAACTCCTGCATTTCGTCCACTCATGAGGAACGCTGGCTTGCTTTCGCTGGGCCGGATGTGTTCCCAGACTAACAGATGCTGCCCAGCCCACAGATTCTTTTGCCTCAGCTGTTTGAAGCCCGAAGGGAAAGCCGGTCCGGAATGCCACAAACCCATCGCGGGAATAACTTTGGAGATGTTTTTGTACTGGTTACCGCGCGGTAACGTCAGGCCCAATGGCTACGTCAGTTTTTAACGTGTGCGTTTGTGCTTGCGGACGGCAGGTCTTCGGCCACTGGCCGCCTTTGCCGGCACGTTTGCCGGCATGACGGGTGCGGGCACGGCGTCTCGGCGGCCTCCTCCTGCCCAATCCTCGCATCATCATTGCCCCTGTGCCCAGACGCTCCCGGCCAATCGCCTGGGGTGATCTCCGTGAATGGTGGGGGTAAAGGCGAGATGGCCACGCCGTCGGCTTTATTAATGGCCAGGTGCCCGCATTAGCGGCCACATAGGCAGCATCGTAGAGGTAACGTAACCAGCTTTATTTTGTGTAGTAGGTTTCAACCTTTAGAAGTTTCACCAATGTCCTCTTTATGAGCTTGTCAGGTCACAGGTGCGCAAATTGCTGTTATGCCAAGCTTCCTCATTCAGACTGGACGAGGGTGTGTTACTTCCAAGGGTTGAAACATACTAAACTCACTGTAGCAACAGTAACCGCTCTTCAGCCAGTCTTGTCTTCACGATGACGTCAGCATGGGAGGTTTATTCGTGCTACACCAACCGGTTTTGGCTTAGTACGCAGCGGCATCCTATTGTCTTATCCATTTTCCTTTGTCATAAAACAGATTTTGACATCATCCAAACTTCTGACGATGCGAAGGTAGGGTTTGGAAAAGTTGAATTATTGTTCAATGTTATATTTCGTTGATCAAATTTTTAACTTCTTTCTTAATTTTTCTAGCCCAATTTTAAGTTGCCGAGTTGAAAATTGACAAGTTGGAGAAGGAGGGCCAGAATCCTGGACAAGGTGAAGCCCAAGAGTCCTTCGACAACGCCGCAGCCAGGGTTTGTAAAAAGTTGAAGTATTGTTCAATGTTATATTTCGTTGATCAAATTTTTAACTTCTTTCTAAATTTTTCTAGCCCATCTACAATTTTAAGTTCACAAGTTTAAAATTGACAAGTTCGAGAAGGAGGGTCAGGACTCCGTCCCGAACGCCTGGGTGCTGGACAATGTGTTAAACTTTTAAATGTAATCATAATTGTAATTGTAATTTTAATTGTTAATTTTTTAATTTATAAATGTCAATAAATGTACCTTGAAGTTATCTTCGAGTTTTATTCCATAACTGTATCACTTTACAAAGCTTACACTTTGATGGAAACATACTTTACGCTAAGGTGGCAGGTTTGATTGTCACCAAACTTCATTAATTGCATATAATTCGTGCTGTCAATTACATGGAGGGAGCAGATTGTACACCAAGTTGCCAGGTTTCATTTAATTGGGAATCATTTTAAATCTCTGTGTTTGAACAATGATGCGTAATTATTATGGGTTGCTGAGCGATACCTTTGGCGCTGTGTTCAACCGCACATACCTCCGACCATTTTTTCAAGTGCTGGGCAGCAGCTAAAGCAACCGATGGTGATACTGCTCTGACGATGAACGTGTGACAGGACCTGGCCTTACCACAGGCTGCAGGTGGCAGGCTTTGGGGTGGAACTGAAAACAAGACATGACATTACAGTAAGTTGTGAATTGTGGGTTAAGGTACATGAAACATGGATCTCACGAGTGATAACCCCCTTTGATGAACTTACTCGTTAAAGGTCCATGTCCCCTCAGTATCTCTTGAGTATAGGTACACACAAATGCAGTAACTGAAGGTGAATTCAAAAAAACGTACAATTCAATTGCATAAGCTACATTTAGAAAACGGGATTGATTACATGACATCACATATTACAGCGGAGCGGAGCTGAGCGACATCTAGCGGCCGGGCTCGAAACATCCTCCTGACCGAACTTCCGCATCACACCAACAGAGGTGCGAGACGCACGTGACCTGTACTGAGAGTGAAATGAATTAATTCGAATCAAATTTATTAATTGTAACGCATACATCGCGCGTAAGTGTTTGGTGGAGCAGAGATGGTGGGCGCTTGATACTACATATCCAGCCGGAATCTAAATTTACATCGAGGCCACGCAATGTTATTGCGAAAGGGTGGAAAATGAATTGTATTTGATGTGGAAAGTGGGGTGCCGCAGACACCTACAAATGCAATGCAAAGTGAGTGTCTTTGTTCAGAAACATTGCTCGCAATAAGATCGGCAGTAACGAAATAGTCTCAGGACTGACTTTTAATTATCTTCTGGTGTGTTTTTAGCCAACAGCGCAGATCAGTCACTGTTGCCCCTAAGGGGTCAGCCGCATCTGAACCTCCATAGTTTTGACAAGTAAACTGCCATTACCTGGCCATTGGACAAGTAATCGTGCACGCATGCCCAAGAAGGGCAGGGCGGGGCGTCGTAACAGGAGATGCTTTTTTAAACGAGTGAAATCTCACAATGTATGATCAGGGCGAAAGTCACGATAGCAAATTTAGGTTGATTTGAATTGTGTTTTTAGTGATAACGGTGATGTTGTTTTTTCAGGTTCCGCAGCTAGTAGGCAGTGCTTTAGCACACCTCAGTTTTCATTACAACTTGAAGAGACTGCCGAGACCGTGGCATATTTCTAGGATTTGATAAATACGGGTATAATGCTGGTCTTACGCCGAAAAAGTTACCAGGCTGCACAACGTGTCATTGAGTGCTACCACTAGAAGAAATCAATTTGTAGCATCAATCCCCTTGCAAGAGAACGAGTGACACATTCCTATACAGGTAGGAGTGGTTGTGAGCCAGCTGCTACTATTTTAGCGACCAAGTCCATAGATCATTTGCACCAACCCAATTGTTTTAGGTGATCCACTGTTCAGCGCAGGCAGATCCGTGTCCCCTATCCCTATTTGATGGTATAGGGAAGTGCATTTCATATTCTCTCCAAACACCTCAAACTGAAAGTTGACATACTTACTTCTCGTATGTGAAGTGGAACAAGGGATGCCATCCAGCATGCTCAAACACAGATATCACGGTGAAATTGTCATAGTACTTGGGTGTATTTAAGGTATCCATGTAATGAGCTGTTACATTCATTGGGCAAGTCAATAGTTATTTGTGCGGAGGAGTTCCCCATGCAATAATTTAAGCACGCGTAGAATCCACTTTCTGAACAAAGTTCAGGCAAGAGTTTTACTTTTAGTCCTCA
The DNA here is from genome assembly GCA_038380765.1 of Odontothrips loti. NCBI lineage: Eukaryota > Metazoa > Arthropoda > Insecta > Thysanoptera > Thripidae > Odontothrips > Odontothrips loti. Next base: position 4,608,704 of record CM076243.1, read on the forward strand.
CTGTCCATGCAGATATGTTTGGGTGTAATGCGATTTTTTCTTTGCTGTAATACAGCACCACGCACTCAACTGGGAGGCTGTTTTTGAATTCGTTCGCATAAGGAACTATCTCTCAGCGCAGGCCAGCAGAAGAGGCGACACATTCTTCTGGCTGTTCGAAAACACATGTAATGTGGACTGCCATGTTCGTGAAACCATGGATAGGTGTGTAATATGGGATTGACTGTAGCTTGACCATAGATGAACGTGAAGTTTTGTTTGGATACCCTCAACATTAC